>CM060733.1:3086216-3386947 GCA_030704615.1 Takakia lepidozioides | reverse complement strand
TCTCTTTCTCTTTCTCTCACGCATTTAGAGTAAGTCCTTAATCCTAGGAAAGCAAGGGCTGGAATTCTTCGACCAATTCAAGTGGAGCCTTCTAGTGGAGCCTATGTCCTAATCACGGCATGAAGCTTCTCTAAGTAGATACAATGGACAAAACATCTAGAAGATGACCATCTAGTGAGGGTACGAACTCAGGCTTCAACTTGTGTTACTTCTCATTCGTGTCATCTATAAGAGAGTGAAATGATGGCTACCGATTCTCCCTTTTAAAAGGTGTTGTGGGGTCCTGACCTCCCTTGCTTATGATAATATGGGTATAGAATGATCATCTCTAAGATATAGCTTATGAGCTTGTGATTAATATAATTTCCAAGTTTCTAGAATGAGCACAGCAACAGAAGGTGTGCACTATGAACAAGACGTCTCCTCCGGATTTTACAAGTGTCTATTATGCCAGAAAGGCCCAAAAGTGGGGTATAGTAGGAAAGCGGGGCTTAGTATGCATATGATGAGGGAGGTCATGGGTTGGTAATGGCAACTGGCAAATCTGAAGGCGCAGATTTGAATGAATAGACCATATGATGAGGAAAAGAGCAAGCGCAACAACATGCACACTTTCTCTAATCTCACAAACGGTTGGCCAATGCCCAAAGTAAGGCACGACGTAGATACAAATTGCGGCAGAGAAGCTGTATGACAAAGAGACCACGGGTTTGGCCCCTATGCCTGAGTGGATCCCCAAACCGTTACTTGCGGAGGTTTTGGACGTGGACATGTATGCTGCTACAGGTATCAACTGTTGGGGAGATGAAGAGTTGCGAGATCTCCGTAAATTAAATGACCACAACACCCGAGAGTATGTGTTGGGTCTTTTCAAGAAATTGAAAACCAACAACTACTCCAAAGCTGAATAGGCAGACATGAGGAAAACATGGACAAAAAGTAGGTGGGATAGTGGGTTGGAGTCTCGCATTCAGCAACTGGATTCGACTTTGGAGTATCATGATCAACAAAGTGTACGTTGGAGAGTTACAAATATGTTTTTGTTTGATTCATTTGATGTATATGTTCGGCGTCTTGTTTGTATGTATATGTTTCTTTGTTTGCTTCAAAGTCACAAATGTACACATGTTTTTGTAGATGGGAGAAAAGCAAGGACGACTTCATGGCTTCTTATGTGTCGAAAGCCATGGCGACTTGGAAACTGAAGGAGAACATGCGCGTGGAACAAAGTAATGTGGCAACAATGACATACATGCTCAAACATGGATTGCCTGTATTTGACTCAAGTGAAGAGATTTCGGACAATGAGGTGCACGATGGTGGAGATGACGATCCGAATGATGAAGGTTTGCATTCATTGACTTGTCCACATGCAACGTATGTCCATGGTGGATGTGGTCCGGATGGTGAAGATGTGGATCTATTTATTTGTCCGGAGAGGAGTCCAGAGAAGACAAGTGATGGTCGTGTCCTCACAATTGATAGTGTTCTTGCAGAGGCACGAGATGAATATACGGGCAATCTCCCATCCACTTCAACGGGTCTTGTTGTCTATAATGAGGAAAGTCCTGCATCGTCTCCTATTCATGAGCACGGTTCAACCTCACAAAGCCAAGAAATGATGGTCGATGTCCAGGTTTCTACAGTTGACTCCGTCTCACAGTTGGAGAAGAACGTGGACGAAAGTGAGGTTATTCCAACTCCTTCCATCTATGAGAATTCTCCTGTGGACATTCTCAGTTAATCCCGAGGAACATGAAACCGCCCATGAGGATAGTGTAGCCCAAATAGTGGAAGATCATATTGCTTCTACTAGTCGAGGTCGAGGTCGAGGTCGTGGACGTGGTCGTGCCCATGCTCGTGTCACCTCACTAAGTACATGACCTCATACGAGAGTAACACCCACTCGTGAACAACTCGAATCGATGGGATTTACTTCAGAATCTCAATATTTTGCGAGCATGGGTGATGGCATAGGGGCTCGCCTTCTTATTGGGAGAACTAGGGGATAAATGTGCAAGCAAGATCACTCAAGACAGTTGTACCGACACGTTACATGTATAAAAATTCCAAGACATTTCAATTTTTTCTTGTGTATTGACCCATTAAGAAAGATAGTTGGACATTCACTCAATACTACCTACATGCATCATAGCCCACGCATTAATGCACACTCTGTCTTCTAGTTTATGGGGCTTCACAAGAGTACCTACATGGTCGTCATGAAGGATATCACATTCGGTCCATTACCCATTTTATCATTTCTTTTATGAAACTACCTTCCTCAAGACTCAAGTCATTGGAAATTATATCACTACCTAGTCATTACAATGTCTTAAGATTATTGAGCTATACCAAACTAGCTAGTGTGAGTAGGCCCTGAATGATCTATACCAAACTACCTACATGTAAGTAGTCCGAAAAAGACCTCTCTTAGTTGGAAATAAAGGCACTACCCACGTGCAGGTAGTCCCAAACTTGCTGGAAAATTTATCTACAACAAACTACCTACATGTAGGTAGTCCGGAAAAAGACTCTCTAAGATGGAAATAAAGGCACTACCTACGTGCCGGTAGTCCCGAACTTGCTGGAAAACTTGACTACCCAAACTACTACGTGTTGGTAGTCCAGAAAAAGTCCCATCTCCCAAGTTGGAAATAAAGGCACTACCCACGTGCAGGTAGTCCCTAACTTGCTGGAAAACTTGACTATCCCAAACTACCTACGTGCAAGTAGTCCTTAAAAAGTATCCTAAGTTGGAAATAAAGGAACTACCCCCGTGCAGGTAGTCCCGAACTTGCTGGAAAATTTTAGTACATCAAACTACCTACGTGCAGGTAGTCCGAAAAAAGACCCTCTCCTAAGTTGGAAATAAACGCACTACCCATGTGCATGTAGTCCCCAACTTGCTGGAAAATTTTAGTACACCAAACTACCTACGTGCAGGTAGTCGGAGAAAATTACTCTTTCCATAAGTTGCAAATAAAGGCACTACCCACGTGCACCAACTTGCTGGAAAATTTTAGTACACCAAACTACCTACGTGCAGGTAGTCCGAAAAAAGTACTCTTCCCATAAGTTGCAAATAAAGGCACTACCCACGTGCACCAACTTGCTGGAAAATTTTAGTACACCAAACTACCTACGTGCAGGTAGTCCGAAAAATGTACTCTTCCCATAAGTTGCAAATAAAGGTACTACCCACGTGCAGGTAGTCCCAAACTTGCAATGCATTTAACAATGTTGGAACTACGTTTACTTTAAAATCCTTTGAAAATCGACCTAGTCTGAGAATGGCCTTCCGTAAGTTGTTGGAAATGTCACTACTCACGTGCAGGTAGTGGGTAGGGACTGGCGAGTTATTAGGGTGGTCATTTCCGACTACTAGGTAGGTACTGACTTTATTTTCAAGAACTTTGAGAGGTCTTTTCTCGACTACTTGCACGTAGGTACTTGGGCACACCTAAATGTACCAGAGGCTTTCGGACTACCTACACGTAGGTACCGACCTTATTTCCAACTTAGAAAGGGTCTTTTCCGAATTACCTGCACGAAGGTAGTCAGGCATAGATAAATATTCCAGAGACTTTGGGACTACTTGCACGTGGGTAGTGCCTTATTTCCAACAACTTAGAGAGGTCTTTTCTGGGCTACCCACACGTAGGTAGTTTGGCACCCCCCAATTTTCCTGAAACTTTGGGACTACTTGCATGTGGGTAGTGCCCTATTTCCAACAACACTCACTATTGGTTAATGCCAAACTATCTTTGAAGAATTACCTTCACGTAGGTAGTATGAGATTCAAGATATTGTCAAGTTTTCAACCATTTTCCATGAAGTTTATGGGTTTTGAAGCTTGACCGAAGTATAATTTAGTGTTTGTTTATTGGCATCAACAAGAAGCGACCCCGGGGCTTCACATTTTATAATATAGCAAGAAATCCATATAGACATTCTTCGTTGCTCAATGTTTTCATGAACTATGGGCTAGACTAACATGCATAGTGTCATTTCCGGATGTTTTCGTGCGCTTCCAACCTTTACTACGTTCCAAAAAATCTTTCTTTCGGCGAATGGGGTTGTCACCATTATCGTCGATTTTCCGAAAGGCTTGAGAAGGATGCATCATGTCTTCTTCTGCTAAACTCTTCAGCGATCGCACTTCACCATACACTGCTTTCACCATAGCCAGAGTATGACCAACCAATTGTGGACTAGCCCCTTCCATAGTATGAATGATGTCTTCCATTGTTTTGGCAATAGATCGCATATCAGACTTCACAATATCACAAATGTTTTGACAGGAAGGTAGGTTGTCAATTGGGGAAGCTTCGTCTGTATGCCATAACAAATGAAAATAACATTATATTAACCCACATGGATATATTATAAGAAATACACTTTGCTTATAGTTGTTTCATTATAGATATAGATATATATAGATATAGATATAGATATATATAGGTTTTTATACCTTACAAAAATATAAGATGTACATAAATAAGGAATTCCAACATGAGTTCTGTGTGGTGTGAGTTGTTGGTGTCTTCAAATAAGGCATGAAGATCGCTCCCAGTAGCTCCCAACTCGGCACCACAAATTCGCACAAATTGAGTACCAGGGATGTTTTTGATCAGTTGTATAACCTTAATTTGATGTTTACACAAGTTGTCCCGCAATGCCCAATCACATGTGCAACATGCCCATTCACCTATGGGATTATATACTTTGATGGAATTTTGTGAAAGGATGTTGAGTGCTTCGTACCTGAAAGGGCTCTCCATCCCTTGATGGATACACAACATCGGAGTCAAGTATATTGCTTGCTCTCACAACAGAACTTTCAATCAACAATTCTGCTTTGGAATTAGTCACAAACCCGTTGGTCTTCATGTGGTCCATGTATGAATAATGTCTTGCAACATCGCCCACCAATCCATATATAAGCCAATCCACTCTCCTGCCCTTCATAGTTTTTTTCGACTCAGATAGTCGAGACTTTAAATTACCATGGTAAGCCTCAATGGCTGCATTGGTTTCTTGACCAGCATGTGGAACTTTTCGAATACTTGTCACCCACATTTTCGTTTTGGAAAGCCATTCCCTACGGAAATATTGCTCAAAAACCCTTTCGGTAGGGTACTTCATGAATAATGCATTCACACTGTTAATTGCTTTGATCTTGATGTCTCTGGGACTTTCGTTTGGCAAGGATGACATATACATAATGTGACGAAGACCCTCCAATAGTGCACTGCGGACAACAATATCTCCCACCTTACTGCAAGCATTCTTTCTCCATGCCTTCTGAACATGCCACAAACAGAGAAAAATGGGCATAGATGGCCCCCACACTTTCCTGCAATCACCAAAAAATCTTAACAAAATTAATATTCATCATTTCACTCTAAGTACAAACCGCAACATGCGAACATGCACGATAAACATGTTGAAAACAAATTGTAAGCGCAAATAAGAGAATTGAATATACCTTATAGCATTGATCTCTGCATCTGCATCATCAACAATGAAAAATGAAGGTAACCAATGTGGATCATAATCTTTTATATAAGCCTGAAGTGCTGTCATCCACTGTACAAGATCATTGGCTTGTCCTCTGCTTGTGACTATCCATGCTACAGGCACACCATTGAACTGTTTATCAAATACCAACAGAGTGAACAATTTGAACTTTTGGTTATTTGTGCCAAATGTGGCATCGCACGATACCAATCCTTCATGTCCCCACTCCAACATTTTCTGTTTTTGGTAGCTCGTTTGTATTCCGAGTGTTAACTGACCGATGATCCAAAATCCCATGGCTAGGATTGCCTTCCGCGTCTGTATGGTCCCAACGATAAAATGCCACCTCCGCAATTGATGGATACAAGAATAATTGTTTGACTGAGAATTTGTAGAGACAACCGCGATTAGATGTTTCGCCAAGCGCACTTTTGTCTCTTCGTTTCTTGCGATTTGGAATTTTGGGTGGCAATGGCTGTTGATGGTAATGTCGTGTGCCCCACACACATTGGTACCTATAGTTTGATCATCCACTTCTTATTCAACTAATTTCCATTATGGTACTAGATAAAAGATAAGGTACAAACAATGCATCATAGAAAAAAACACTCAAAGTACATAAGCTTAAGTAGCATACCATTTGTGGGTAATGAAACTGTCGTCATTGGGAACTGACAGATTTGGATCTCCTTTCCGACTCTTGTAAAGTGTGAAATTTGTAGGGGCATGTGGGTGTTGTTTCTCTCCTTCAATAAAATCCTTCACGCGGTCCCATGGAATATACGCAATAATACAGTTCACCTTCTTTCCACCTCCCCACCGTGTTTGTGGAATCCATTTCAAATCCCCAAACCTAAACACTTTAGAAGTAGGATTTTGTACTTCAAATCGTTCTGCCATGTAAGATTCCGCAACTACATCCTCAATGCAATGAAAGATATTTAGAGCCTACTGGAGCTCAGAGGCTCGTAGTCCATGCCTTCTATTGCCGTGTTTATTCTAAAAATTGAGAAGAAGTCATATTATGGAAGATAGATTAGTAACAAATCTATAAAATCCTCCTAATGCTATTGTGTGAAAGAGTGAGAGAGAGAAAGAAAGAGATGGAGAGCGAGAGAGAGGGAGATAAAAAGAAAAACCATAGAAAAAGAGACAAAAGAGAATTTAAATTAATCTAAACTTGAAATGAAATGTCTATCTAGGTTGTACTATGAAAATGAATAAGAGTGAGAGCGAGAGCGAGAAGTGAGAAAGAGAAACAAAGATCCAACCTAAAATTGAATGAAAATGACTATCTACAAGAAGTTGTCAACACACTATCTACAAGTAATTATCAATACAAAAGAAAAACCTTGTATTTGTGATTCTTCTTTGCACCTCCTCTTCCACCTTCTCCTTTCCTCCTCCTTTCCTCATGTGAACTAATAGAAGCTGATGATGATGATGCATGAAAGAGAAAGCTATTGAAGTTCGATAGCAAAGCTGGTCGACAAGGCCTACGTTGATGGAGAGAGAGAGACGATAACTAGCCCTGGTTCAAAAGTGGACTATGGGTTGGGTTGAGGGGTTAGATTAAGGTCGGGTTAGGGTGAGGGGTAGGTTAGGTTGGGCTTGGGTCAGGTCGGTTGGGTCAGGTTAGGGTTGAGGGTCAGGTCAGATTGGGGTTAGGTTAGGTTAGTTGGGGGTTAGGCCAGGAGGGTCTTGGGCAGGAGGTTAGGGGCGGGCAGGAATGAGGAGGGGCTGCAGGTCAAGGCCCCAAGCGTGCGGGGCCCGTGACAGGAGGGGCTGTCCCCTCTGCAGCGTGTGGCCTCATAACGACGAGGCCACACAAAATTCTGAGGCGCCTCGCCCTAGTGACTCACTAGGAGCTATAATGAGCCCTAGGGGGCGCGTTCTCTAGTACATATTGACTACCATAGGTGCCCAATGATGTGTTCAATGTGACTTTTATGACAAAATTGTTATTTTTTATTTTTTTTATTTTTATCTCACTCCAAATGTACTACCTATTAACATTATGATTATACAACAACTTAATTCCATAATATTTAATATTATTTACCTACGGATTGGCAAAACAGGGAGGTCTACCTACAGCAATTTGCTGATGGCTTTCAAGTTTCTAGTCACATCTTGCCATCGACATACTTTGGTCCATGAAAGAGGACCTGATTTGTGAGGACTTCAAGTAGCCATGGTTAATTTCTTCGTGCTCTTTCAGTGTTTTCTTTTTTCTTTTTTCTTTTTTTTCAGTGTTCTCTCTTCTGGAGACAGAAAAAGAAATTATCTACATTTATATCTATACTTTCCTTTAAAAACAATATATCTATACACATTAATGTGAGTAATCCAGGCTCACTTGTTAGAGCCTGTTTCCATGTAGACCCGACCCAGTCTAATGACGTCATCGTGGGAAAGGATTTGACCAAGGGCCCGACCAGTGGCTTTGCTACGGGTCCGTCCATGTAGCCACCCGATTTCCCAAGACGTAAGGTTGCCTTGCCCGTCTCCTTCCAAAGCACACATTCCATAGGCCAGTGATGACATCATCTTTTGGTCAGGTTTGACCACATGGAAGGACGCGCTTAGCTGGAGCCTGCGAGTTCCAAAACGAGGAAATTCACCAAAAATAAATTTGAGTGTTTTATTTTTTCTTAAATTTTAAAACAGGGACCGTAGAAATCGAATCACCAGTAAAAGAACCCAGGAAAAATAACCTCGTAAAGAGGGTTAAAGTCAAAGTATGTTTTAGGGAAACGGAGCCTACTGCTCAACGTGTAGCCCCTTGAAGAACATCTAGAGGGATTGAACCCCGGATCATCTCTGTTATGCAGGGGCAAGGAACAACAGGGGTCTATTTATTGAAGAAAAATATGTATTTGATTCTTTAATATTAAAGAAAGGGGACGGAAGCCCTAAAAAACCTGGGAGCGGAAAACTTTCATATTATTATTTCCTATCCATGGAGCTGTCGAGCGGCAGGATAGGCTGACGCGAAGGGCAGCGAAAACTGGTTGTCGGATGAATGGGCGGTGGATGCATGTAGTCACATCATTTGTGGAGATAAGGCGACAAAATCATTTAGTTTTTTGAGGATGGCCCAATGTGGAGATAAGAACTGCAGTATTAAATGTGAACTCTACAATATTTCAAGGATTAATTATATTGTCGCTGCTCACTGTGTCTCCCGAGAGTGCCGCTAATTACGGATCCCCAAAGTTCTCCCCGAGAGTGGTTGTAATTAGGGGTCAACAAAGTCCTCCCGAGGTCGTCCGGCCTCGAGCCTGCCTCTTGCTTCTGCTTTTCTCTGCCCCGCTATGATCTAGTCTGTATATAAGAGTGAGTGCATGAGCGAGTGTTCAGTGCTCTCCTTGGCTCGGGGGCAGTGTCCGATCAGATCCATCTCTATTGCTTGGTGGCTTGGTGGTGTGAAGTGTTGTTGGAGGTGCGCGGATATTGGCCGCCAAGAGCTTGGTACTCGCTAGATTGATAGATCGTGTTGGTGCGTTCGCTAGTGCTGGCTGGCATCCACCTTGGTTAATGAACTTTGTGTACAGATTTAGATCGCAGTAGTCTGTCACATTTAGCCTAGCCTACCCAGTCGTTGCGATCGCTAACGTAGGTGGTGATACTTACGAGATTTCGATCATTCTTGCACACTGAGCTTATCTCCAACAGCTTGCCCACCATAATTTGTAGGACTGCATCCAAGTGCTCCTTCGTCCACATATTCTCGCATCTTTATGTGGTGGCATTTCCAGGTTAGTCATCAACGTCCGCTTCAATTTGCCTTATGATGTGTGCAGATACAATGTCCCCCTAGTTAGCCACTATAAGGGTTCACAACCATTTCATGCGAATATATATGCTAGAGGTCCATGCTCAAACATATAATTCATTGGTATCATCAAAATAGCCTTGCTCCACTTGGATTGACTAACGTAGCTGCAACGTTGGTGTGTGGAAACTAACAGTAGCTAATTGTTTTTGCATCTATGTGAGCTTTGATCATATTGTTGGGAATCGTGAATACGTTTCAGGCCATGATTTGGCTCAAATACAAGTCACGAGTGTGAGTGAAATGAGGTGTCTCTCTAGCTATTGATTAGCAGAGTGATCAATCTTTCATAGCAATGAGTTCACTTTGTCAGTGAACTCTCTTCTTTCTCTGTATTTGAACCTCCTGTGCAGTCTTAGCACTTCTTAGCAAAAGTCAGCGACCACCTGTAGGATCGTAGGGACACATTTTTCATATTACTATGTAAGAATTTCATCCTCATTTTTTCCAGGCACTGCAAAGGTGGATGCCACAATCCAGCCTCTGCAGAGCCAATCGACTACATATATATACTTAAGCTTTCATGTTCTTATTATTATCATTATTCTCTTAAGAGTGTGATCCTCCTGCTAGTCTAATTAGGGTCAAGGTGTTTTACTTTGAGGCTTGATTTGTTGAAGTATCCAATGCAATCTTTTACCATTAGCGACAACTAACATGGCAGCGGTCGACCATACTAAATGGGCACTCTGAAGTTGCAGGAGTCTAATTCATAATGACTGGAGCAGCATCCGATGGGCTATCTTATGCAAATGGTTTCATGGCAGCGACAAAGAGAAGTCCACCATCTGTGCTGCCAAATATCTTGGGCATTGGGATAGCTAATCCGGATTCCATTACAAAGACGGACGGATTTGCGGACGAGCTGATTGAGGGATTCAACTACACCAACCCTGCAGTCCAGGAGTTTTGTAGGCGAGTTTGTGAGTATATTAAACCCATAAAGACCTGTACTGCAATAAGAACTATTTCCATATCAAAATGAAATTATCTGCCTCGAATAGCTAAAGAAAAAAATAGTCTAGTTAATTAAGTAATCCTAGAAATGAAAGAAAGGACATGGAGAGTTCTTAATACCATATATGGACCTGTCAGGGACGGTTGGGTATTTCCCAGAGATATTGGACCTGAGGTTTTGGTTTTTGGTTTACAACCCGAAAATCTATAGACTATTTAAGCTCTTGAAATATTTTCTCAAATACTTCATCGAGAATCCTGCTATGTTATTACGTCCCATAGAAATTTGCAATTATTATGTAGAATTCAACTTATTTATAACGCAATCAAATGTGACCATTTTCTTGTGATTTTCTTACAGCCAAGAGCACTGGGATTACAAAAAGACATCTAGCAATTACGCCCAAGATCTACAGTGCTAACCCCAACATGCTCACGCATGGAGCACCCTCGCTGAATGACCGTTTCGCATTGTTCGAGGGAGCAGCCATGGAGATCGCAGCCCTTGCTGTCGCCAGAGCCATCGATGATTGGGGAGGGGACAAATCAAAGATCACCCACCTGATCACATATTCCACTACTGGAATGATTTTCCCAGGCATGGATATGCGGCTCATAAAAGGCTTTGGCCTTGCCCACACTATCAAGCACTTCGGCTTTTCCTTTCTGGGTTGTCATGCAGGCCTTGTGGCTATGCGTACTGCAGCAGAGATTTCCAGTGGAGACCCTATCAATCGAGTCCTGGTTGTTTGTGTGGAGGTTAACTCTTGTCAGGGTCAAGCGGTGGATCCTGCTACTTGTGGGATGAACAACATAGTTTGTGCAGCGATATTTGGAGATGGAGCAGCAGCCGTTGTGATTGGAGCACAACCCATCATAACTGAGACTCCTATCTACGAAATCCACAAGTCTAATACATCATACATTCCTAATACGGATCACTGCATCAGCGCACAGATTACCCAGTCAGGGCTCATAGCCTCCTTGAGTAAGACTCTTCCAGAGATCGTTGCCACCCATTCCAAGGAGTTTGTGGCTACAATGTTGAAGGAGACTGACCTAAACTTCCATTGTCTTAACTGGGCTGTGCATCCGGGTGGGAAAACTATTCTTGACAGAGTTCAAAAAGGTTGTCAGCTGGCACCTAACCAGCTCGAAGTATCCAGGTTTCTTCTACCACTTCACTTTCTTTAGCCAGATAGTGGTCGGTAGAATCTATGATCTCCAATGTACTTGCATATAACATTTGGCATGTCACTTCAAAAAAACAAAAGTCAGTTCAGATGCCATACTGTAGCAGTTGATAGAGTGCATTTGCATAATACTATCAATGATATCAATGTGATTGTCATATGTGCAGCTAGACAGTTTTGAACATCACTTTCAGTACATGGGTTACACGTATCTGTACTATTTCTGTACTTGTGGTGGTTTTGGCAGGGCTATTCTGGACCAGTATGGAAACATGAGTTCATCTACACTCATTTTTGTGCTCCACAAGCTTTGGAATGACAAAAAAGCTTCCAGCGCTCCAATGAACCCCTGGACAATTGCTCTTGGTTTTGGACCTGGAATAACCATAGAAGGAATGTTGTTGAAGTTTGTCTGATCAACACCTAGAAACTTGCAAGCTTGCAAAAGAAATTTTCACCTTGCGGCGGGTAGCTCAGTTGGATAAGTGCTGTTACCCTAGTGGTTCGGGGTTCAAATCCTGCTACTCTGTTCTGTGGTGTAGTTTGTTTTGCGACCTGCTGGTCTTGGGTGATGTTTCTCTCTTGTGTGCCCAATGGCTTGGAAAAGGTGGTTAACTTTTCCCCCTCCTCAAGGGCCTGGACTGTGAACACCCCGTGGTTCTCACGTTTCCTTTTTTGTAATAAAACAAATTCATACCCATCTGTTCATTAAATATTTATATTAATAAAATTCCTACTGTTTTTAAACCCCCCTTCGCAGTAGTACTAATACTAGTTGATCAGACTGCAGTGTTTGCAATTCCTACCCTAATGATATGAGATTGACTCTCCAACATTCCGGGGTAATGAAGAGAAATCATCTAGTAGTTGAATATTGCCAGTGCATGGGCTTTGTCACTGACGATGTATCCACTAACTCCTCCAATCTCGTCCATAATTCATGTAGATCAGACCCTTGCAACAAACTTGATTGTAGTTGTAAACAACAGTTAAGGTAGAATCTCACTGGAACAAAACGGTGACAGCTGCGATGTTGCAGTAGTAGCTTCAAGCTTTTAGCTGCAGGATGCCTACGCCTAACTGAAACTTCGAATCACCATAATTCATTGAGTACTGAGAGAGACATAATCCACAACCAGAAGTGACATTACCATTTCCAACAACTAACTGTGAGACATGGAAGGGTTTCCAAATCGGTTTTTCTAATCTGCTGATGTGTGTGGATCTCGAGCAACTACGTCGTCACGACTCACTGGGTCCAGTTGCAAGAGTCCAGGCTTGGGACCAGTCGTGTAGACTATGGCCGAAAGGGATCGCACTGGGATGTCTGTTGTCACAGTTAATCAAAGTGCAGGTCACTTCATTGCCGGGCCCCTTTCTCTCTCCAAAATTTGCAACTTGGTCGGGACCATGCACTAAATCTTCCCTTCCTCTCGGGCTCCCATCCAGACCCTGGACGAGGATAAGGTCGGGGAGGTGAACTGATGGATTCCCTGTCCTGGGGTTGTCGTGATCATCCATGCCCCTAAAAAACTCTCTGTTGAATGCTACAGGCTCAATCTTGTGGTGGGTCACTTTGAATGGGTCGAGGTAGGAAACGTGTTTGAAGAGAGGACATGATGGAAGGATGAGGACCGACGTTGTGGGGACTCAATGTAGATAATGTTCACCCTTCCAGAGGAACTAAGTACCCGGTTCTTTGGAAGGTAAAAATACTCGGGCTGATCTCTATATGATTTGCGAGAAAGCTGAACTCGTATGCTATAAATTTGTCTACAGTCTAACTTCATGGAACTTACACCGTTGCCAGATACGGCAACCAATTAAGCCAAAGCATCTGAAATGCATAAATGATCTAGAAACAATCCTTACTTGGATTTGACGTCCAGTTCCTTACTTTAGGGATCATTTTTTAAACGTGACAAATCGATAACGTGGTGTACTGCACACATCTCATTAAAGTTTTGTGACCATTTTTTGTGGGCGAGGAGGCAACCATGAACTTGGTGCCACACCACAAAACAAATTGTCCTTGTTCAGGCTAATTAGAAATTCAAGCCCCTTGCTTATCAGATCCTTCCACAGACCTCACACATATCATTTCATGCCAATCAGGGAAAGAACCAACTTGTGTCGACTCGATATTCGACGTGCATTTACTGAGGGGCCGCCATAGCTCCCTGGAGTAACCCACCTGCCTCCTTGAAAATATGTATTATGTGACGGGTCTTGCCTCCTTTGTCCGTTGCATACTTTCTAGAACTTGTACACACTCGAGAGCGCGGTTCTGGGATTTTTCTATTCCAATACCTTTCCAGGTTTCATAGGTCACCCTTTCCCCATTAGACTACCATCATCCTACGTGAGGTCTAGGATGACTTGCCGCTTACAGTTGGCTCCTTATCCATCATCACACACTTATGAGGATTGCGTAGAGATTGAGGATTAGGCAGAAAATGCATGCCACTTCAGTACCAGTGTCGATCAGAAAAGAAAAGACACGATACGACCGTCCTACATTCCTATTTTCTTATGACGAAATGCATAAAGTTCAAGCACTTGAGCACATGTTTTATACTAAGGCTCTGTAGGTTTCAATGGTCAGTGAGCAAACTATCATTCTGGACATTTGCAAGCCCAGAGATTAAAACTTTTGCCCGAGTAGCCGTTTGAGAGTAGAACCCTGAAAAAGTTTAAAAGGGCTACGGCCACAATCGCTGAGCATTGTGCCCGGATACTTCGTTTTGTTTCACGACAGTTGGGAGGTGGAAGAACAAGGAAGACAGAGTGGAGTGGAGTGGAGTGGAGATGAGGATCTTAGAAAATAGCTGTCAGAGGTGTGTCCAGATCACAAAGAGTGAATTTAGTACGGGCGTCCACACTCAAATTGATACATTATAAGAAGTGAACTCGAATACTCAGAGACTTGCACGTGGAGAGTTGTTTTTAAGCTTGTACATCTTAAGATTGCATCACTTCGAATATCTTGTGTTTTAAGGAGGAATTCTGCAATTCTGTTTGAAATGATGAGAACAGGGCCGACCTCCATTTTCGTCTTGGAAGTCTCACTGGTAGCTCGAGCTGTATACCTCGCATTCCTGTTTGTGCTATCCGATTATGGTATAACATCCATCCCAGGTGAAATTGGTTGATTGTGAGCTGTTGACCTCTAACAATCAATTGAAGCAAGAAATAGGGTCGTGTATGAGGTGAATTGAGACGGACATAATCAGGACCGTCGTGTACTGTTCAAGGCATGTACGATATCCTTCAAGCCTGGACTACATGATTATAATAGTGTCTTTATCTCTACACGTAGGGCTGCTCAAGTCAGACTCCTCAATGGGAAATTCGTAAGTCGATTTGAAATTCAAATTCATTCTTTATGATTGCACGCGAGGGTTTCGCAACAGGCTACTGTCTTAAATCTCTGTCATTTCTCATGCCAGAGTGTCTCCTAGTCAAGCTGGCGCTGCTGGTTCAGCTTCAAGGCAATATTGCTATAGGGAATGTGTTTGGGCATCGACAGTAACATACTGTTCCCAATTTCTAAGCTCAATGCTCATTTTTGGAAAGTCTGAACTAGAATTAAATTACTGGACATGTATGTGCTCGTGTTTCAGCTCCTAAATTGTTGCTCGTGCTAGTAAATTTAAATCATTGCCCGAGAACCAGAGCTGCTGGGTGTTATCTGCAGGTTCTGTGGATGCAGCAGAAGCCCTTTATGCGTTTGGGGATTCTTTTGTAGATACCGGCAACAGTAACCGATCTGGCTGGGGTTATCCGTATGGATGTACATGGCCAGGCTATGCCACTGGCCGATGGTCCGATGGACGAAGTGAAGTTGATTATTTAGGTGAGGTGCTCATTCAAACTGGTCATTGATAAATTTCAAGAGTCAATTGATGTGGTCGAGATTTAAGCATTTTAAATCAATGCATGTGCACATTCTTTGAGATTACCTTTGAAGCTGTAGAGGTTCTCTACTGATTGTGAAACCCACAGTTGCTTTCTCCATCCAAGTTACGTCCACGATGCGAATCTAATGTGCAATGTACTGTGACGTTGAAAATGCTCATGGCAGCGGAGCTGTTTGGATTGCCATCACCAACACCCTACGGACAGATAAAGGATAATGAGAGCGTCGGCGGAATAAATTTTGGTTTCGGAGGTGCTGGTGTTACCTACGCATTCGGATATCGTTCTTTGAGTACTCAAGTGGATGAGTTTGAGGGACTCGTGGAGGGGGGAGTCCTGTCCAAGAAGCATCTAGCAAGGTCTGTTGCTTTGGTGGCTTTGGCAATCAACGACTACTCTGCCTTCAACATACATGGATCCGTTGAGGTACACTTGGGTCTTAAGTACTACTTGCATCGAGCTTTATCACGACTTAGAGCTTTACCACGCACGTTGATCAGTTTTAAGTAGAAATGTGAAGTTCAATCTGTGCTGGCCAGTATTACGAATCGATTTGACTATGTACATGTATAAATCTTTGGAAATCCCGTGTACTATAATCTACAAACTGCCAATTTGGTGACATGGTGTCAAGTACGTCCTGTCATTTTGGTTGGAGCTCGGTTGGGGGTTGGAGCAGGCGGTACCTGCAATGGAAACCACTGTGGTGGATGGTATTGCATACAGTGTGTGGCGTATCTACAACCTGGGCATTCGTAACATCATGGTAGCGAACGTGGTTCCTATGCCATGTGTGCCATTCATCACTGCACCTGTAAACTTCACCGAATGCGTGAACAATGTAACTATAAACAATGAGACTGTACAGCACAACCTCTTGTTGGAGAAGGCTCTGGGGACACTCAACAAGGGTCTGAAGGGAGCCCACATTGTACTTCTCAACCAGACAAAGGCTTTTGAATATCTCATCAATAATGGCGAAGATTATGGTAAGCTTGCATGACTTTTGAACATGTAAAGTTCTCAGTGTCTGCAGCTTGTACATTGGTCAATGCTCAAGCCTCCCACTTGTACGTGGATAACTCGCCCCTCAGTCTTGTGGCTCTCGAGTTCTAGTGCTCCAAATTTCACTGGAAATCTTAGCCCTTTGATGAAGAGGAAGGACATGTATATAAACTCGATCTTAGGCGGAGGTTGTTATGTACTGTAAATGTTAATACTGTAAATGTTATGTACTCTTATTAAAGTTTCAAGAAACTCTCCAATTCCTTGCAAGGATGATTTCGAGGTACCTCTCACACGAGCTAAACTCATGAATATACTCCGAGTATCGGAACTGCTGGTTGACGTTGAGACTTCCAACCCACAGCTTCGGACGGGCATCTGATTTTATGCCCGAAACTAAAACTGAAACTGTGTCTGATGCAGGATTTGTGAAGCCATTGGCACCTTGTTGCACGGGAAAATATGAGTATAATCTTACCATTTGTGGCTACCTGGACAGTGAAGGGGAACCACTTTATACAGTATGTGAAGATCCCTCGAAGTCAGTTTTCTTTGATGGTGTACATCCCACTGAGGCGGCATGGAAGGCAGTTATTGATCTCTACTCCTCTGTATCTGGCTTCACCCACTTAGGTCCGATGCTTAAAACATGGGCAAGGAAATACGATGTCTAGTTAAGACCTTTGATTGTGAGGTCTAGCTCTTCTGTTTAGTCATGATGAGAAACATGAGCCTGCAAATTGATGTAGTATTCTGCCTGTGAAACTTAGCCTATATTGCATATTGAAAGAGTGGAATCTTTACTGTACGCTTTACCTCAATGAAGAGTCGACATATTGCGATGTTCAGACGTTTACTTGCATTGTTTGAAAGCTGTAGATGCAGGGTTCAGATTACCAACATTTCAAGAGCACTAATTGTTGGTGAGACCAATCCTGTACAATCAGACTGTCTTGGGGAGATACATAAACATGGCCAGTCAACAAGTAGAGCTCCATGAACCATTGAAGGAAATTCAAATCTTTGAGCCTCATAGAAGTTGTGAGGGCCCTTGCCACTAGCCCTTTGGGTGGAAGGGCCTGCAATCTATGGAGAAAGATTGTAAGCCTGAAGAGGGCCTCGGATTGCAATGGTACACATGCGAACTCTGCACCTAGGATCTGAGATGGAGTTGTGCTCCTGGCGCCAAGCATTGCTTGGAGAAAAGATGACTGTAATGGTTCCAAATTCTTTTCCCACCAGGAGACAGGGACACCAGGTGCCCAGAACTCACAACCATAGATGGTAGCAGGGCTGACGACGGTGTCAAACAGCCACTTTTTGGTCGGGGGATGCCGCAGATGTATTTGCTTGCATTTGGCCTGAAGGCGGACGGAGGCCGCCTTACCTTTAGTCAACCTGTCCAAGGCAGTGGCTGCAAAGTGAAACTTGGGGGAGTGGATAACCAGACCTAGGTACCGGTATGATTTCACAATCTCAATTTCCTGCTGGTTGAAGATGAATCTACGATCAGCCTGGCCATTGAAGACCATGATCTTGGTCTTGCTAAGATTGACCTGCATCCCATAGTCTTTGCAGAACTGTTCCAAAATTTTGAGATGGCGTTGCAGAAAGACCGGGGATTGTGCCAAAAGGGCAACATCATCAGCATAGAGGAGATCTGATTGGGTTGGTCCCCCATCCAATGGGACCCCAACCCCATGGTTTTTTGATATGTAATTCTCCAAGGCGTCAATGTAGATCCCGAACAGGGTAGGTGAAAGGGGGCAGCCCTGTTTGACTCCAATGTTGCTGTGGATCTCGGCTGAGAATTCACCAGCGACGTTGACCATGCCAGTGACAATCTCATACATAGAAGAGATGGCACAAAGGATGTCTGGAGGGACTTCCACTCTATGGAGCCGTTGGAAGAGAAGGTCCCGAGGAACTGAATCAAAGGCTTTGTGAAAGTCCACGAAGCAAACATAGACCATTCTTTTGTCATAGCGTGCACTTTCCACCATAACTTGAAGAGTGAAGATGTGGTCAATAGTGGATCAGTTTCAACGGAAACCAGCCTGTCCCTCAGCACGAATGCGAGAGTACTCAGCCCAATCATCCAGTTCCATGGCCACTACTGCCCCAAACAGTTTAGCAAGTAATGAGGACACCATGATAGTACGATAATTTGTCGGTGCGAGCCTGTCACCGCTCTTAAAAAGTGGGTGGATGATGCTCTTTGTCCACTCTGTTGGAAAGCCCCGTTGCACCACCTCATTGAAGAGGTTAGCTATAAAAGGGGCTAAAGTAGGTGCAGCATGCTTGATGAATTCACTCTGAAGTCCTGAAATGTCCACCGCTCTGCCATTTTGCAGCTTCTTGATTGCCTTACTGACATTGGCTGTAGTAAAGAGAGAGAAGTGAAGGGGTTTAGAGGTTATAGGAGAAGGAGTTTGGGTTGGGGAATGGTACAAAGACTGTGCATACTCATGCCAGACATGAATGTCAGTGATTGGGGGGGATCTCTATGAGGTTTAAGGAGGGACCAAAAAGATCGAGGAGAAAATCTGATTTTAGCAAAGAAAGAAGATTGCAACTTGATAGTGTAGGCTTGCTTTTTGGATCTAATGAGGGACTTATAGTGCTTAAGAGCAAGATTAGTGGACTCTGGAGAAGAATTGGTATCAAGTAGTAAAAATTTGATGCGACGTCTAGCAGTCTTGCATTCCTCATCATAAAATGGTGCGTAACGACGAGTGGAGAAGGGTGAGGAGGTAGATGGAAGGGTGACGGGAAAAGATCGTAGGGCTGAGTCCCAAAGGGCTTGAGTAAGATGTGTAGCCTTGTCGTTAGGAGATGATAGATGTAGAATGGAAGGGAGGGTTGACGCTAGGTATGTTTCATACTCGGCGTCATGTACGTGAGAGAAAGGGGTATTAAAGTGGATACGTGGGTATAAGGGAAGAGACGCAGAGGGGATCCTCACGGGGAGGGAGATGGAAGGAAATGCAAAGGAAAGGCAAGAGTGATCAGAATCCGGGTACCTCGTGATGTAAAAGGAGCTTATTCTATCATGCTTGTTGGGGCTCCCCAAGAGATAGTCAACCACGCTTTGGCCCTTGTACGTGTGGCAAGTGAACTGGCTGGAGGATTTGAAGTTGGTTGTTCCATTGTAAATGGACAGCCCCTGAGTTAACTTGAGTAGATGGTGACCGTAACTTGTGATTTCGCAAGAGGAATCTGCACTTTGCCTCTCCAATTCCGTATGCGAGTGTTGGATGTGTAGAGGATCTGTGTGGTCGAAGGTGGGGGTCTGTAGTGATCCTATACGGGTTGAAATCCTATATTGGTTGAAATCTCCAACCAAGAAAATGTCCGTTTGTGGGGTACGGAGACGGGCCATATCGTCTTCCAATGGAACATATGGTGAATCTGTTCGAATATGTAGGCCGTTGTGCGGAGATGCGGCCGGAGCAAAATAACATCCTGCCAGTAGGATGTTGTAGCATTTGATGTGATACCAAATGTACCTTGTCAGTGGGTCTTTGTATGGGAAGGAGATAAGTGAGAGAAGCCAGTCAGCAAAGTAACAAGCCACACCTCCACCCTTTGAGACCTGTACGTGGACGAATCACTGACTGAAAGCTATACCCGAGAATAAAAGGGGGGTCCTTTCCTTCATACGCATGAGTTTCCAAAAGAGAAGGAACATCACACTTGGAAAGAATATCGAGAAGCCCTTGAGGGTGGCTCCACAACGAGCCATTACAGTTCCATGAGCCAATGTGTAGATGTGAGCGTGCGTTGGTCTCATGGTGCCCCAACCCCTATTTAGAGCTAGAGGGGCGACGTTCGTGCTCCCGGACAATTACCCTCCCATCTCGGTACACGGCATAGTGCCCTTGAGCTCGAGCTTGCTTAACCTGCAAGAGTTGCGCCCGCATGGCGTTGTATTGCAAAGGGGTCAAGTCATCGTTGAGGTACATACCCTGACCTCTCAATTGAGGCCTTTGCCTGAGGACTCTATCCCGAGCACCCTTGTCCTTGAATCTAATGATGATAACTTTGTGCTCTGAAGATCCTGCACGCCAAGCCCTTTCAATGCCACTCGCGCCCCGTGGGAGAGCAAGGTTTTGCTGAATAAGGCTGGTGGCAGCGTCAAGAGGGTCCCCCTCAGCAAGGCCCCCTAGCTTCCCAGTGACCCTGATGTTAAGGGCTTTGAAAGCCCGTTGTTGTTCCTCACGCAAGGTAGCCGAGACTGTCTCCTCCAGAGAGTGAGGACTGTTGTTGGATGTGCTCCCCTTAACTATATTAGCCCAGGAGGAGGTCTCTGCCTTGTGAGCTTGGAGCTCCCGAGCCATTGTAGCCGTCGCAGTTCTGTGTGTTTCCAGCTCTTTGCTAAGGGATTCCACCTGCAGGTGGATGCTTGCTGTGAGGGGATCTGGGAGGCTCTTCTCTATGAAGGTCTTCACTTCGCCTTCAAGTTTTGAAAGACGCATATGTGTGGATTTGTCATTGAGATGTTTCGCCAGACCTTGAAGTTTGCTAGTGCACTCCTGAAGAGAGGCCCGCAAAACGCTATCCTGAACTCGCATATTGTTCTCCAAGTTTGTGTATCTGTCTGTCATGCGCTTCTGCCAATCTTTGTCCAAGGAAGTCATGCGTTTCTGCCAATCTTTGTTCAAGGAATCCATGCGCTTTTCCCAATTTTTGTTAAGGGAAGCCATCCGCGTCTCCCAGTCTTTGTCTAGGGAAGCCAACCGCTCCTCCGAGTCATTGTCACGGGCAGCGAGCACTTGCTGCACAGTCTCCTCCGACATGCATTTCGTTTGTAAGATGGAGATTTGGTCCCGAAGCGTTTGAACATCAGCACTCCTTGTGGAGTACTGACGCAAAGGAGAGGCTTGATGAGAGACAGGGGCAGGAAGAAGAAGCAGAGGAGAATCAGGTCGACGAGAGGGAGACGGGTAGTCTACCTCATCGGCAGCCGTCCTTTGGCGTTTGGACGTCATGGTGTGGTGGAGATGGCGCTAGCGCGCCAACGCCCATGAGCGCAGCGCCGACGCGCGAGCGCCGACGTGCTGCCGCTCGCGCGCGCGCGCGAGAGAGAGAGAGAGAGAATACTCATGGAAAGCCAAAATACAGACAATGGGCAGACATGCAGAGTCTGTTGAAGAGGCAATGGCACAGTGCCGCATAATGTTCAAAGAATGTGAGAGAGAGAGGGTGCCCGAAATTGAGTGAACCCGTCCCCAACTTAGGCTTATGGGACGAATGTCCAACAACTACAAGCACAGAAACGGAACAAAAATCAAACTGCAAATGCTTAGGAACCTGGCGAAGTGCCTCAGGCACATAAGCTGCTTAGAAGCGCTTGGGGTGGCTAAAAGCTCTCCTAAGCTGGGGAAAAAATCTCTTCCAAGGAAATCCAGTATCTGCCACACTAGTTATATCCTCCATCTTATGCCACCTTCCTCTTCCAATACCTGGTACATTTGCTCGTCGATATCCCAAAGCCTTGATCCCACACCCATGAATATCCTGCAATCACAGTTCGTTTGGCCATATTGTTGAACACTCCCTTTGCTTCCTTCATTCACCCACATTTGGCATGCATGTCCACCAGGGTAGTGTTCAGAATGACATCTGGTACACTTCCCGCTTTGATGATTCGCCATAGACCTCGTTGCCCTGGCTCGCACACGCATTGCAAACACAAACAAACGTTATGTGGTTGGGCTTCACCCCTTCCCACATCATTTGCTCATGTCTGAAAACCCATGCTTAGTAAATCCTGCCATCGTCATATTCCACATTATCAACACTAGTTCAGGCATCAATTGTGCATCCACAATGCTCCCATATTTGACATACATGTTGACAGTGTGAAACAATCTCCATTTTCTGATACCATGTCCGGGGTATTCTCATCAGAGGACCATCAGGAACATAGTCCCTGCACCTCCAACTTTTCAAAATCTTCAGGCTGAGCCTATCAAGCCCCAGCCCTGTTGGTGCCTAGGTGCTGGGCAGCTCACACATTGATGCTTGTGGTGGGCAGCCTTTCTAGAGGAAATCTGGAAAGCCCAAACCGCCACATGCAAAGAGGTACTTTTAACCTATGAAGGCTAGAAGCCAATGCTATTAAATGTGGTAGTGGCCTTTGATGATCATTAGGAGGGAGGAGGGGATCTCAGATGGGGCGGTGATCCATGTGCTCCCTTCCTGCCCGCTTCCTACACATATATTGGTGTTGAGATTTCTTCCATATGTAACTGGGATGCGCATTTACAAAAAGTGCTACAAACAGCAAAATTCAAAGGTTTAGGTCTCACAAATTTATTCCACTACAAAGGGATTAAAACTGAAGTGAAAAGGACCATGCTCAGCAATATTGTTAAACCTACCTGACTGTACGCATCTGTCATGTGGGACGATGACTCGAGCTCCAACCATGCCAAAACTTTAGAATCCATTCAGCTTTCCACCCATGTCAGGCATATCCTGCAATCATAGAGTCCCATGACACCCCATCTCGTTCAGCAATATCTCAAACACCCCTTTGCATCCTCAAGGCTCCCATGTTTGGCATACAATTTCATCAGGACACAGTTCAAAATGACATGTGGAACGACTCCAGCTTTGACGATGTCACCATGGAGCTCTTTTCCCTTTTCCAGGTATGCCAAGCTTGCACATGCATTGCAAGAGAGAGACATAAGTACTGCTGAACTCCCTCCTTCCTTCAAAATCTGTAGAGCCTTGCAAGCCTCACTAGCATCCTCACATGCCCAGAAGTGCCAAAAGACTTTTTGTGGACCCACTCCCTTGGTCGTCTTTCGTAAGCTGTGGTCATGCAGGAGGTCCTGATTTATTAACTATGGTACTGCTGCTACTTCCAGTGGACCACCTAACCATGCATGTTTTGTAGCTATCAATCCACAGGGAATTATATCTTGAAATTATGTGGCTATATCAGATGAGTCTGGACGTCTGGAGTCTGGACCCACACTCCATCCCTGCTACTTCAACTATCTCTGCATTGGAAACAATAATACTAGCAGCTGTGAATGACAGCCTAAAATACAGAGTGCAAACACTCCAAACCTACTTACCATACACTAGTTCCTTTGCTGAATTTCTCCCACGACATACCCAAATGTGTTGGGGAGAGAGAGTATGACGGTTTGCAACAAAGCTTGCCAATCTATTTTGTTGTCTGCTGCTCGCAGTAATTAAGCAGGCATCCACCTTTCTGCCTTCATTGTCCAACCATTGACTGGGTCTGATAAAATATTCCTTCAAAAGCTTCTCCTTGGTCCCGTTGTCTGTTTTTGAATACTTCCCTGTTGCCACATTGGCAGTAACATGTCAAAAGTAATCCAACTTAAAAAATTAGGGACTACACTGATAAGAGAGCAAAACAGGCTGAAATGTGTTGAAGAAGGTGTCCTCATTGGCCCTGATTTTATCAATTGTGCTGCAGCTGCTGCTGTTTCCAATTGATTCATCATCGTTTCTTTTACCTATCCATACACAGGGAATCATAGGTAATTTTGTGCTTGAAATCTGGTCCTTTTGGTGAATCTGGACCCACACTCTATCCCTGCTCCTTCAGCTATATATCCTTTCCTCTACACCAGTCATGTATGTACATAGATACTCGCCTTACTATTAGCAGCTGACAATGACATTTGCATATGTTGTCTGCTTCTCTCTGTAATTGAACAGGCATTCACCACCATTGACTGGGGTCTGAAAAATATTCGATCCACAGCTTCTCCTAGTCCTTGTTATCTGTTTTTGGATTTTTCCTCTTGCCACATCGGCAGTAACACGTCAAAATCACTCCAAACCACCGTAGATCCACCCAAAGAGCTCACTTGCAGGATTCCATCGAGCAGTCAGAAAGCCACACCTTGAAATTGCGGTTGTCATTGTGAAGGATTTTAAAAAAAAATCGGCAGCTCGGCAGCCACGTACAGTCCCAACCCTCCCGAGTACCTTGCAAACTGACCTTGCACCATCCTACTTCCATGCCCTTCTCAGGAACAGCCTCGATACGGACTGTAAAAGCAGTTTTTGTAGAGCAAAGCGAGATTCCAACTTCAAGAACTTGGGGTACAACCCAGTCCCACACAATTCCGCCCGGGTCGAGGCAGTACGATCTACCAGAGTTTAGTCAAACTCTCTCAGACTCCTTCTCATCTACATGAAGATCCCTCGCCTTCAAGGCTAACTTAATGCCCCACCATTGTGTCAGATCGTTGAAGAACTGATTCATGCTCCAGCCTTGACCTAATAAAAGGAACCCGCCAAGTGTTTCGTGTCATCAAATTCAACTCGACACTGCGCTGACGATTCCCCGCCGCGCACGGTAATTAATATTGAAAAATGAGGATGCCATGCGCGGGACTGGATTTTACAGAGGTACACTTTTGAGCATGATATGAGATTTTTTTGAGAAAGTGGCCGAGATGCCCACTTAGAAATTTTGTAGTTTTTTTGTGTTTGTTTTTTATGGAAAGGCCGGAGCCCAGCGATTTATTGATAGAGGAGGGGAGGAAGGAACGAAGGAAATTTCGATAACGACTTTATTATGAAGAGGTAAGTTCTCTCGAGATCCCTGTGGGCTAAAAGGGTTTGCCAAAAAGCTGGAAACAGCTCAAGAATCTCATACAGCGGTTGCATTTTATGATACACTACTTGTATAAGACACTCACTGCAAAATCTTGGACACGCAAGTGTGGAGATCGATGATGTTTGCCTGCACAGAGCCTTCTTTTGAATCCAAGCTCGATCTAGAAAAAGCATCGGAATTCGGAAAGCTCATTAAAATCCAGGAGGGAAGAGAACTTGGTCAATCCCATGAACGGCTAGCTGCGTAGAAGTATACAGATTTGGTCTTACCACCTTAGCACTCAAATTCGGACCCACTAAGATTCTTTGTGACGTTACACTGACGGGAAAATGCAGACCAGATAAGGTCACTAAGCTCACTGGCTTGACAGCTTCAAGTCGGTGGGCGTCATACACTTCATTTACAGCATGGTACAACAAAACTTCGTTGACACGATCTTCTGAGAATATTTTGTTAATCGAAGTAGAAGGGGTAACGAGGAAGGCTTGATTGTTCGGAAGGAACACAGTGAGCAGCTTCTGTGAATAATTGCCCAAAACAAGTTCGAAGTTTGTCGACCCTAGCAACGCTAGAGCCTCGGAATAATCTGGTACTGAGATTAGAGCATCCAAAGCTTCGTTCACTTCGTAAGATGCAAGAGAAGCATCTGCAATTCAGGTCAAACATAAGTGTGTTAGAGTTGTCCAATCGAACTGTTGAAACACAGGCTTTAAAACGGCTGCTAGATGGAGCTTTGAACATACAAAGTAGTCATGAATGAAGATGAAGCATTGGTAACTTGGGCCTGATAGAGACGGATATGCAACTAAGGGTGATGCTATATACAGGGCATATCTCGATTAGGAGGGAGCAGATCACGAAGCACGAAAAGGAACGACTACATACGGTCCACAATCAAAAAGATAGGTTACCTGGTTGAGGACTTGGGGATGCCACTGGCACCGGGCCGACCTCGTCGATTTTCAACCACTTCAAGAGGGTGGGCGCGTCTGCTAGCAAGATGAAATCAGGGTGCTTAGTATAGAGTTGAACTATATACTTCCAAGCCGTTTGCGTGGGGTGTTGAGTATCCCAGAACACAGCCTTTCCTCGATGCTTGCAGACCGTGTAAAGTCGTCTTCCTTGATCATCCACATCGCCGCAATAGTGTTGCTGACTGATCCCTTGACAGCAAGGCGCCAGACCATCGGTAAAACCTGTGCACATACATCGAGCTTTCTGAGTTAGATTTAAGCGTAATTGGATCAGATTTGACGACGCATACGAATTGGCGCATATTTTTCAGCTCGTTCTTGTTTTAAATCTTAGTGACTTGGAAGAGGATTTATGCTATCTCATTGACCGGTACTAATATCCATGCCATAGATTCTTCGCCCCTTTTAAGATGTAATGTACGGGACCACCGGTTGGGCGGTCCTCGCTCACTTACAAACAAAGCCAACCCATCCGCAAGATCGAGATGAAGTAGACAAATACGAGGGAGACAGCAGGTCAAGCTCAGAGGAGAGGTTGGTACGTCATGAATGACATACCTACAGCTTTAGCTTGTCTAATAAGGTGAGAGAACGCAGCAAATTGATCCAATATGATGAAGCGTGCGCCTGGTAGCTTGTTTAGATTTTCAATGGCCCCCAGTAACAACGCATTGTGGATGGCCACGAACGAAGCACTTCGATTATCACAGTGTTTGAAGTCGTTGATATAGGAACGTACCGGGAGACAATCTAAAGGGGCCAAATTAGCCACCATAATATCTCGGAGCCCGAAGTCATACAGCCGCCCTAGACTCGTAGCCATCCCCTCCACCACTCTTCGAATATAGATAACTAATTCCTGTTCAATGGTCCCCGGCAAACACAAGTTATGAAAAAGTTTGAGTACAAATTTGAAAATTCTCTCGGGGCCATGCACAGCTTTGTATCCCTAGCCAAAAACTCCTGCAAAAAACTGCATTTCCTCTCTCTCTCTCTCTCTCTCCCTCTCACAAGAACAGAACATGACCTTTCAATTTATTCAATCTGTCGTTCACACCAATGACATTGATCACTGCGAGCTTCTCGTGATTGCGAGCTGGAATATAGTCTGAAATGATCGCCTATGACCTTCAATATTTCAAAATTATAGGTACCTGGGAAGTGCCATTGAAGGCGGTGTAGTCATTGCCGATGTTTGATACTAGCGTGAGTGACCTAGCCAATTCACTCTTGGAGTAGGGGTCTGTGCGAAGATAAAGCTCCAGGTTGTCTACTTGGCCTGCAAGAGGCAATAGGCCATAAGCAAACGTGATGCCAGAACCCGCCACAGCGAAATTGATGCCGTTAGCTGTGCTCTCCAGGCTTGCTGTGTGCAGATATGGTGTCGGTGAAGGTATGCCTAGGATATCGGCTGCAAGCCAGAAACCAACGCCGTTTCCAATAATCAGACCTCGACATAATGAAAGCGGAGATCATTAGCACCGCCCACCACGACGATGTTTGATTTCTGAGCGACTATCTTTGTATATGCACAGGACTTCAACTTCAACATCTGTAAATTCAAGTGGGGAAATTGAGTGTTTGATTAAGGTAAACACCAGGTTATGCACAGATGCAGCTACCCGCTTCAGTTTCGATCTCTTCACGTTCAAAACCAATACAGCGAAATACCCGCTTCATACCAATTGAGCAAAAACAATTCGAACTCGTCTACTAGCTGAACTCGAGGACTATAGACTCACTTACAGTGGTATATATGTATATGATTTAAAGCTACTTGTGTCTTGTGAAGACAAAGTCGCTGTTGTGTCTACTCCCTCAGAAGGGTTAACTTACACACTCTGTCACTTGTTACATTGAAGGTCTAGGAGCTGAATCATTATCTGATGGAGCTATGGTCGATGTACATACAGATTGGTGAATGTTGAAATTTTCAGAAATATGCGATTGACATCACCATGTGCAAGGAACTCAAGGGCCATGGTAAAAACTGTGCCAACAGAATCTCTCATGTACAGGGTCCCTTCCAATTTGGTTCGAGCAACTTGAAACACCTTAATTAAGACAGAGTTACCCTTAAATTATGCTCAGCTCAGCTCTTTCCAGATTAGATCAGGTTTCGAGGATCCAAGCGCCTGTAGACCACCCTCTCCCCGCCCTCCGGTCTCTGTGAAGAGAACATTGAAGCTTTGGAACATACCATAAAAGTCGGTCTGAATATGCCCATCACAGTAGCGACCGGCAGGGTGTTTGGGCCAGGTTATGCCGTACGGATACTTCCAGCCCGAGCCAATTCGTGGCCCGCTACTGGGACGGTTGCCGGTGTCCGCCCATGAGTCACCAAACGCAAAGAACAATTTCTCCGCTGCAAAACACAGCCAATCATGGACACGACGCTCTTTGTGAGAGACAGAGTTTCAGAGCGCTGTGTATGTGCTCAAGTGAGGATGAAAGAAGAAAGAAATTGAGCTCTAGGAAGAGAGAGACCGAACTTGAAGGAAGGATACTCAAAAACGCACACAGAAAGCTCAAAGCCCTTCTGGTTCATTAACAGATAGAAATTTGGAAAGGTATTGCATTTAAGCCACCAGCATACATGTCTAAAGAGTACTTAAGACTTAAAGAGTGTTTAAAACATGAGTTTGTGAAACAATTCTCTTGTACCAGTTGTTCCAAATTCGCTCTCCCCCGCTCTTTCCCTCACCCTCTCTCACAAAGATACACACGTTTGCAAGAGAGTCTCAGGTAGACCCAGTGATGTGACAATCTTACCTGCAACTATACTCGAAGCAGAGATTAGAAAGCACAAACAGAGCGACGCCCGCAGCTCAAGCCTGGCCATCTTTCTGCGGTATAGTTCAGCTGAGCAGGAGAACTTCTTTGTAGGTAGATGCTGAAGAGTTGCATTCCTAGAGCTCTAACATCTCTTGTCGATCTGACAACAGCTCGCGGAACTGCCAAGTGTCTGAAGTGCATGACACGCGGTGGTGGCCGACCCTTCCAGTTACAGGAATCGTTTTTTGTGGGCAGTTTATCCAGTTCAGATGTTAGCTCCCCTTTCCCCGCGCATTGGTGTTGACTAGAGCGATGATGAGGGGGCTCCATGGTTTGTAATAAGCATGTGTGTTGTACAGCTGTTCTTTTTATGTGTCAAACGGGTTTTCGGTAGGTGGTGCAAATGTTGGAAACAGCGCATTTTGTGTGACGTGCCTAATCACCACCGAGCACTTGTTCACATTTTTCTTCTAATAATAACGATTCGATCGATTCGATCGATCGTTAGAGAACATGGAGTATCGACTTCAGATGTCGGGTGCAACCCAAATAGTGCAGTGTGGCTACAGATAAGTATGCGCTCCAACTCCGATTAAAAATTGGGCAGGTGGTTTCCAGGGGAAGCATCATCATGTTGTTTGCAGAATGTCGAAAAGTGAGTTATTCTAATGCATTCCATGCCAGAGATGCCATTTGAAGTATCATCGACACATGTAATTTGTCAAACGCACGAAGTCATAACAGGAAAAGAGGGGCCCCACCAGTTCAGTAAGTCTTCAACAAAGCTACGTGGTGGGTTGTTGGGTAAACGGAGGCTCGAACTATAAAAGTAGTGTCCCTACTATTTGAAACCAGTACAAACACCTTGATGTCGAAGTTTCAGGCGAGTCGGTTACTACGTTACAACGTTACAACAGCAGGATGCCACATTGCAAGTTCGTTGGCCGGTGGCACTTGACGTGACACGTACATGTGTGAACGCGAAGCGATTACATACTTCGACGTGTGTGTCAGTTGATAAATTGATTCGACTGTCGTGCAGTGGAGAAGCAGCTCCTGTTGTGCAGCATGAATATGTGGCACGGAGAAGGCGGCTCACACTGGACCCACTGACTTCGGAGACTCTAGCATACTTACTACGAAGTTTCCAGCCGCTTCAATCTCGTTCTGCATACCGTATTTTCCATTTCACAATGTAACTCCGGGCGTTTTGAATTGAGGTCAACTCGGCTGAATGGTCTACCGAGTTAGTCAAGGCACACGCATGGAGCTCCACGCCACACTAGGCAGCAGAAAAGGTCAAGAGCTTATAAGTAATAGGAACTTGGAAGCATTCATAGCTGGAGGTTGCCCATAGACTGCATGCTCAACACCCGCACACCTCACCCTGCCTCCAAAACTGGCACTCACCTTCCTCCGCGTTTTCGACGGCTGCGATCTGGTTCCGTCTCGCTCGTGGGACGATCTCCAGCGCCCCATGCTGCGGATCGATCATGTCTGTCCACGTCGGCCTTCTGGTCGGTGTGTTGCGTCTTGGGGACTAAGTGAGATGGATGGATGAAATATCGACGTGGCATACCCTCAAAATGCACATGAAAAATACGGTTTAGAGGGAGGCATAATACGCTAATCCGCACCCATCCGTGGCATTAAGAGCTGGGGCGGCAGTCTGAAATCCCGCAAGGTCGACTGCCAATTCAGGATGCAGACTCGGCTGCCCTGCCGGTCTGGGGTTCAAACCCCTGTCATCTGTCTCTCTTCCTTGGGGCTGGGGCTCTGCCCCTGTAATGCCTCCATGGCTCAGAGAGGGGGTTTATTTTCCCCAGTTGCTGGGGCTGGTGTTTCCTTGGAAACGGGAAGAAAAAAAAGTGACTACCCATGACCAGATATCCCCAAGATCTTGCCCAAACATTCTGAAATCTTAGGGATACACAGGTGGGGCGTGCAGATCGAAGAGGTAACAAGTAACAACGCAATTCAACAGTCCATTTTCATAGACCAAAAGCTTTGCAAAGATATGACCAAAAAGGTGACCAATCTGCAGACTGTTTACAAATCTCTATATGACAGTAGGGGTTAATTTTATTTGCTTAGAACAACTGTGGCAAGGCTGTATAATTAATTAAACTTCAATTATTTCAAGAAGAACTCTTTCCAATGTATGCTCATTGGAGAACAATCTGTCAAAACTTCCACTAGTAAAATTACTTCCATTGTCAGTCTGATGTTACATAACTTAGTGTTAGATTTATGTAAATGTTTTCCTTTTCTTTGCTGAGTCAAGTTTGATTCTGTTGAGAAAGTGAGTAGAGATAGGGTACTGTGCAGATTTGTTTTCAGAAGCAACTTGATGCCATGTCTGCACCAATTGCAAATCTCCCTGCTCGCATGCCACTTCTCACACAAAGCCAAGCCAATGTGGTTTATTTTGTTTTTTCTGTATTCCTCTTAAACAATTTTTTATGGCTTTTATTGCAAAATTAAGCCATTGTGGATTCTTGAAGAGGCGCCAAATAAAGCTCCATAGATCCTGGCACCACTATAATCAGTAAGTATTGTTTTTTTTGTTTTTTGTTTTTGGTAATTATGTTGAAACTAAGAAGTGTATACAATTCCAACTATCATCATGAAGATGTAGCTAATAATAGTGGACACAGGATCTCACCTCCAAATTCATGAGAGAATGCGCTCCAAATACTTGCCTTAAACAGGGTGTATCTCCAACACTTGTCTGCACAACAATAAGTAGTTACTGTCGGGCCCAAGTCTTCTCTATCCAGTTATAAACGTATATCACTAGTACCATCTCAGTAGTACTATCTCAAGAGGGGGGTTATTCATCATTACCTCTACTTCTATTAATTTATTATGTCATGGTTTGCATTTTTTTTTGGGCCCTGGCCCCTACGTGTGTAGAGCCCCCTAGGTACTAGTAACAGCGTCCTTCCATGTGGGAGGAGCTCGGCCAAAGGAATTTGCCGGGTGCTAAAAATAATTGGCTGGGTTCACTCCAGTGTTGGACTGGTATGACCATTTTCTAATACTAGACTGGTCCTGGTATGAAGGGTCCCACCCCTTTTTCATACCAGGCTGGTATAGGTATCTATACAGGTATGAGCAACTTGGGTATGAATCTGGTATGAGTAGTTGTACTTTGGGCTGTATATGAGTATGGTATTGGTATTGCCCTTTCTCTGTAGTGATACTGGGGGGTATGAGCACTGGCATGGTATTTCTACAGCTCACCATACATAGAAATAAATGTCATTTAGCACATAGCTAATTTTAATCGAAGCCGTGAAACATTAGGCAAAGGTAACCCAAAGTAGCATGAAACAGCAAATGAAGTCTGAATTGCAACATGGAGCCTTGAATTAACCAAATTGTAGTACAGGGTATAACTAGCTGCACTAACATATACTCATACCTACCTCCATTCGCCATGAACTAACCGCAATACTGGTATCGGGGACCATGCTATTCCTCCATATACCATACTGGTGTGGTATGTTAGCGGGGAATCCTAAAGCCATACTCCCCCAGTACGTGTATCACATGGGTACATTGGTTCTTTCATATCCGACTGGTATGTTCTTCAATACATATATTCATACCTGTATTCCATACCTAGGTTAAACCAGGTATACCAATCCAACACTAATTCACTCAAGAATTTCCAATGTTATGTGGAGCTCGTGGCCTAATAGTTTTGGACTTTAGCATGACGTGGTAGAGGGTACTACAGGTACGAATGACTTTAGCTGGACGTGGCGGGCAAGTACATGCTGCAATCAATTCGCGGTACTTGGTGGACGATGGTGGGATGGTCGATGTACACGTGTTTTTCACTGATTGATGTTGCAAATGGAATAAATAAATACCGGGAAAGCCTTTTTAAAAGATTAAAAAAAAACTGTTCTCTGAATATATTTTTTCAGAAAAGCTACACTTGAAAGTTTTCGGGGGAGCGGCCAAGCACTTTGTGAAAAAATGACTGTAATCGTAACCAAATTACGAAATAGATGTACAAACTGTATAGAATCATCATTCATTATAATGAGATGAGTCATTAATTTTTTAATCTATTTATTAGAATCCACCAAAGATACAATAAATATTTATACTTGATTAGCTTCAAGTATAGTTTGATTTGCATTCATTATTATTAAACAATCTGAAATATTGTTCGTCACGATTCCCTCAAAACATTTTGCATAAGTGGTGGGATCAAGGAATCTAGAGAATGACATGTGTGGTAGCCTTTTAGCTTGACGTGGTCGGGCCACCGCCCTAAGATTGGTATATAAAGGAGGAGAACTCTCTCCTCCGGATCTTATTACTTACTTATTAAGTTAGCAACTGCTTTGGTGGGCCTACAGGCACGCCCCAAAAAAATACAAACATGGCAACATAGCTACATTAATTAATAGAAAACTGCCTTAGCCTCAATAAGTACTTTAGTGAGCAATGTCAAAATGTGCAATTTAGCAAGTGTTCCACAAGTTATGCAGCAAGCAACCGAGGATTTATGATTATTTTCACGCCAGAATAGCAAAGTGAAACTGTGATTGAGGAGAGGGGATATATATCATCTCCAATCCCAAAACACAACATGTACACAAATATCAATCCAAATCCAAAATTAAACAAAACGCAGACCAAGAGTAGATCATTCATCTACTTCACCTACTGTCCGTTATTCTTCTTCTTCATGTAGTAAACGATTTATTTGACGGTCTAATAAAAAGGGATTTAAGTTGAAGGAACTATACCTTTGATCTCGATATCAGCTTGCATTTCTTCAATATCCCATAGTAATGGACCTTTTTCTTTCTACTAATAGGTGCAAGACATCATTTTTTTTCTTCCATAAAACAAACAAAATTGTCGAGAGGCTCTGAAAAAGAATGACAAATGAAGAATCATACTCACATGCAAGGAGAGCCTCCGTTAAAAACACGTCCAGAAAACACTTACACACGTGAAAGATATGGTACTCTCATTTTGACTCATTTTCAGTTGAATTCTTGACACACATTCCGGGCAATCCCAAGACCGACTGCCACATTGTACCCGCATTGAAACATGAAAGAAACCATGAAGATATTCAATAGCTCGAGTGAGATGGGATTGATAAAAAATAATTTATTTTGAAGCATCATATCTGAGACTCTTAAAACCATTGTCCTCAATAAAATCCCAGAGTGGGCTAAACTTGGGATCGTTTGAAACATTGGGAAAAAAACTCAACCCTATCCTTTTTTTCCTAAGATAGCTTGAAACAGTGGGATGTTTCCTCATTCCAAGCAAATAGGTCTGAAGAACCTTGAGAAGATAACAACCATCAGTCTCAACGGTCTGGAATGGTTTGAGAACAAGACATGAGTCGGGCGGGTTCAATATACACTTCATGGCGGTGTCGTCAATGAGCAGAGTGTTACTCTTGGTGTATTTCCCACCAAATCTCTGCCAGACCTTGACCAGTGGCTTCAAAAACAAATGAGGAGGGTCCAATCCTGATTTGAATTGAGGGTGAACCAAAGTAGAGCATGAAATACAATCCTTTTGAGACATAACGAAGGCCGGTTGAGGTAGACCACGAAGCAAAAAATCCAGGATGGGCTGCAAGTTCTTGTACATCATAGAGCTCCAAATCCCTAACCGGTAGTGTTTGTGCAACTCTGTCCACACTTCGCGATATTTCTCCCGTCTAAAGACAAGTCGGAATCCGACAAGAGCTGGAATTCTGTAGTCCGATTCTGAAAACCGGGGGACATTGTAGCTGTCGCGGCCCTTTGCCTTGAGGGCAGGGGGGTCGGGACACATGAGGGGCTGCCCCTGTGGTGGGGGCAGCGGCAGCGATAGGTATGGGGGGGCTGAAGCACCCTTGAGTGCCCAAGGCACTCAAGGAGGCGGAGGCGCTCACTAGGTGGAGCCCCGCACACCGGGTTGCAGTGGGGGTGGCTCCACAAGGGGTGGTGGTAGCTTAGCGGGACTTAGTGGGGGTGGCATAGGACTCACCATGGGGGCGGAGACCTCGTGGTGGGAGTCGTGGGGAGTCTTGGGACTCATCACGGTCCATAGGGACCGTGGTGAGTGGGCCAAGACTCACCGCGACTCATCACCGGGAGTCGAGGGTTTTCGTGGTGGTTCGCCATAAAATGGCATGGCTGGTTGTGAAACCCCCGCGGACAGCTACAGAAGTATATATAGGGAGTAGTAACCCCGAGAACGGTGCAAGCCCGTTGGTGACCAAAAACTAGTGAGTAAGCGAGCGAGCCGGAAAGCGACCAAAGAGTGGGGAGCTGTTCCGGACTGCCAACTACCAAAGGGAATTCCCGCTGGTTCCAAATCGGTGGAGGATTCTTTGGGAGTTCAAAGGGGGACCGTTATGCCCCGGTGAGCAGCCGAAGCTCCAAGTTGGTCTGGCGGCCAGGTTGGGAGTTAGGCGCGCGCAATCAAGCTAGCAACTATGACCTGAAGGGGAGCTTACCAAAGTGAGATGCGCGACACTTGGTATCAGAGCTTAGAGTTCAGTACGTGATCGTCCTTGGGATTGGCCTCATCATGGGGTCGGGCAAGCCAAAGCGAAAGCGGAACGGCCCAAAAGATGATGATCCTGGTGGGGGGGTGCTATTCCGTGAGCCCGGAGGCGTGAGCCTGTGAGCCCAGGAAAGCGTGGGCCCAGCACAGGCTCACGCCACGTCAGCATGCAAACAGTGCCTATTTCCGCGGATGTCACCTATTTCCGAGTGGTGTCACCTATTTCCGCGGGTTGATGTGGGTAGAATTGAGAATGCCTGAACAGTTTTTGATGAGGTGGACTTCACCGTGATGGATTCACCAACCATTCTTCTAGCAGGAATAGTTTGGGGACCAACTAGCAAATGATGCGAGAATGCTCTACACGAACCAAAGTGGTTTGTTTGTTTTCGCAATGTACTCCAGTCTGTGAGGTCCACAAAACATCAAATAGATTGAAGGAACAATCCAGGCAGTCCATGCAACCCCCATCTCCAACAATAGTTTGTAACCATGAATGTGAATTCCAGGCACACATTGCAAACAGGACAACAAGGACACACAACCATCCCATTTCAAATTTGGCCCAGAATTAAACCAAAAGAAAACTTCATATCAAGTGTCGCAGTCATCACAATCAGTGTCCACCTCCTGTGCTATGTCATCTACAAAGATTCTGGCCCCAACACCACGTGTTCTACGAAGGCCGTCGTAAGGTGGACTCGGAGTGCCATGAACGGACATGCTTGCTGCGAGTGCCTCCGCATAGACAGGTAGCACGCAAGACCGAGGAGGACTGCCAGAACTCTGGCGTCTATGTAGGTGCAGCACTCCACAATCGTTTGAATGAAAGCCGGACTCCTCTCCCTCGCCCCTCTCCAAGGAACCTCATTCCCCCTTCGCAAGCACACGTTGCTGTCGACGTAGTTGTGATGCATGTCATCCGTGGGGGGATCTGTCCTGTCATCTATGAACTTGGCCCCATGAGTGATGGCAAACTCGGTAATGCCGGCCGGAGTCGTTTGTGGATGCACCCGGACGAGACAAATAGCTTCAAACAGACGAGTCTGCGAACATGACATCCACAAGGAACTAAGAACCAAAAAAAAATCGGGCCCCTACATATGAGTTCGAGCGACCTATACAACCCCATCGGAGAACAACCAAGAAGAGGAAGAAGAAGGCAAACTCACCATCTCTCCCGGGCGATCCCCCTTCGTAAGGTACATGCTGTTCACACAATTCCATGTCTTCACGACTCTCATGCCCGAGGCTTTCAAATAGCTGGAAAGTGCACGGCGACACCGACCGTCGATGGACTGGATGAGCACCAAAACACCAGCATCGGACAGGAAGAAGTTGCAAAAGGAGAAAACCCACCGCCAGTAGCGCTCATCAAAAGCATTCCAACCCGGACAAGCACCCGATGGAGGGATATCCGGGACTGCCAACCCATCAGGGATGTCCAAGATGATGAGTTCGGCTGCATATGGCTTCTCCTTCCCGTTCACCCAGGATTTGGTCATTTTAGCCTGCAAACAAAAATACAATGGTATTCTAACAAGTTTAGAAACGATCCATGCCCACAGCAGACAAAAACAACAGAAGCCACAGAACCCAAAGAGAACACGCACCGTGCTGAGGAACTGCACAATCCTGTCCCACACTGGTGATGGCTCGCCCTTGTAATCAGATTTCTTCGACTCCATCATGGCAAGGAACCCGACGTTGGCCATCTCCAACCTGGTTGGGCGAATGACCCTCGTGGGATGTTCCACTGCATGGTACGGGTCCTTGGGATCAACCACCCCCTTGTTTTTTCTCCCGGATCCCCTACCATGCGGTGGAGTCTGCTGGACATGCTCCACAGGGCCAATATCTGCAACACTTCCCTGCCCTTGTGCCACCTTCCCTCTACCCCTTCCCTTCCCCACAACACCAGCAACATCTTTTCCCTTTGCCTTTCTTCCTCTACCTGGGGTATCGTGAGCGGGAGGCTCCTTCTCTGCAAGAGTCCTCAAATTTCGTTCATGAATGTCGAGGTCGGCTGCTGCGGCAGTGGCTGCAATACGGTCATTCTCTCTCCTCAAAGACACCTCTGGAGCTGGGGTCTCAGAAGGAGGGCAATCCAAATACCAACCACAAGAAGAAAGATGGTCTGGGCCCCAGTCATGCAAGATCCCAGTAGTGAACATGGTCTGGTTGCCAGCAGGGACAAGCCACAGGTCCACGAAATCTGGATGTTTGTCCAGCTCTTCCAGGAGAACAAACTTTATGTACCTGCAGCAACAGAGACAACCTCATTTTACAATGGAAATATTGTGTGGCAACTTTTCCATCACACCAGGAAGACCCCCTTAAACAGTATGCCACACAACACATTGCAACCACAGCACAAATAAGTAGTGCAAGAGTGTGCACCTGTAAAGGCATCGTTTCCAGGCTTCCTCTCCTTTTTCTTGCTGGTCCAGCTCATTTGTTCGACTGATGCCACCCTCCTTGCTGAACTCTCTAAAGAAACAAGAGTGCCACACTGTGGCTCTCCATTTCCTCATGTATGCTTCGAAGGACACCTTTGGTGCTATCATACTGATGCCATAATCAGCCAGTTGAGTATGCAGAACCGATCTGGCCCTTTCTTCCAACTGCAAAACAATACAAATGCAAGAATGAAACCAAAAGCAATCACAGCGAATGTAAGAGGCAATAGAAAGATAAGGACAGGAAAAGAGAAAAGACAGTGACACAGGGAAGGACATCACACCTGGCTCCAGTAAGTGGCCTTGTGAAGCCAGGTGTCCAGCACATTGTCACTGACAGGAATGACACGCTGGGTCTTCTTCTCTTTCTCCGGCCTTGGGAACATGTGGGTATCCCTAACTGTGGGATCGGAGTTCCATATCTGCAGCCACTTCACCTTTTGTTCTGGAGACACAACGGCGGTAGACAGCCTGTGCAACTTCTCCTGGGCCATTTCTGGCTTGCCTGGCTTGTTATAATGGTTTTTTTTATCTCCAGGAGAAACTGCGGTCCGAATGATGGGTCGGCAATTCTCAACTGCTTCACGAAAGCACTCATTATAGTCCTTCTTGTAGAGGTCATCTCTTTCTGGATGCGACTCTCAACCCCCTTTGCTGTCCTTCTCTCCTCAGGGGTAGAGCTGTAGTATTCCAGTTTGCCACGCTCCCCTGCATCTGCAATGTCTTGCTGCAAGGGAATGCAAGAGAGTTGCATCAGCACAAGGTCAAGGGAAACAAACAGAAACAAACATGTGGAATATGGAAGACCAGATGAAGGAAGATGTATCTCACCGTGTACATGTACTCCATGAAAGCCTCACGGGTCAACGAGTACCACGTTTCCGATGTCTTGGAGCTTTCGCACTTCTTGTACATCTCTGCTGAAAGGATGGTCTTGAAGTTGGTCAAGGGCATCTGCCCTATCCTTTGTATCCTATACAGTGTGTGAACCAAACTCGTTTTGACATGCGATGTCTCCGTTCCTCTGCAGAATGATATCTGTAAGTCAGAATGAAATTCAAGGTCTTCAATCAAAAAAGAACGGAACCACAAGTGGAACATGTAGAATGAGAAACCAACATGTTCACATCATTCATTGCCGTCAGAAGACCCATCATGTTCCCGTCACAATCCAACACCATCGATCGAACAGAGTAATGCCACTCTTCCTCCTGTGAGTGCAGCCTCCCAATGACAGCCATCCATGCAAGCAAGCGGTGGTTCCCATCCCAAACGTGAAACATCTTTCCCGAGAATGCCTGGGTGGAAGGTTTCCTGGAGAGAAGAAGTTCGAAGGATTCGTTCAGCTGTCTCCAAATGGGGTCCCAGGAGTCCACGATTGACTGATCCACGAGGAGCTCATTACCTTTGGAATCCCTAGTAGAAACGTAAAAGACTGCGGATCCATCCAAATACCCATGCACAAACTCGGCCTCCAGCTTGAGAATGTCCTTGACGAGGGGTGTACGAACGACGGGCATGGAAACCAACCTACACAGGGGAATCTTCAACCTCCCACCCGGGGCAAGCAGACTTTGCACCACAAGCTGAGAGTTTACCTTCTGACCCCCCAGCATCTCAGCGGCTTTGCTTTCATAGAACTCATCGTCCACATCAACAATTATCTCCTTCTCCTGACCCGAAGGGACCTCATCTGCCACACTTTGCATCTTCTCCTACAGGGTTGTTCATTCAACTTGATATTAGAGAGGCATGAAACGTCGGCTTAGGCATGAAAAAGTGGGCTCAAAGACTGTGCGTTGACGCACAGTATTTTAAGCTGCCAGGTAAGTGTACATTGACCCTCACAGACATGTCCTATGTTGCCGAATTCCACAAAAATAGACAATGTAAAAGTGGGCTCAAACAGTGTGCGTTGACGCACACTGTTTCACTTGCCATGTAAATGATAATTGAACATCTACTTGTGCCAGGTAAGTGTTCATTGTAAACTCCAAGATATGCGGCCGATTTTGGATGAAAAAAGTGAAAAGGTGAGTTCGAACAGTGTGACACGTACACCTCAAACAGTGTGCGTTGGCGCACACTGTTTGAGCTGCCACTGAATGGTTACTTCATCATCATAAACCGGCCCTGGAAGTCCGAATTTAACACCAAAAAAGCAGTGACATGTTCAGCTCAAACAGTGTGCGTTGGCGCACACTGTTTGAGCTGCCACTGAATGGTTATTTCATAATCATAAACGTGCCCTGGAAGTCCAAATTTAACACCAAAAAAGCGATGACATGTACAGCTCAAACAGTGTGCGTTGGCGCACACTGTTTGAGCTGCCACTGAATGGTTATTTCATCCTCAGAAACGTGCCCTAAATGCCGAATTTCAATCGGAAAAAACACTTACATGTTCAGCTCAAACAGTGTGCGCCAACGCACACTGTTTGAGCTGCCACTGAATGGTTATTTCCTCATCATAAACGTGCCGTGGAAGTCCGAATTTAACACCAAAAAATCAGTGACATGTACAGCTCAAACAGTGTGCGTTGGCGCACACTGTTTGAGCTGCCACTGAATGGTTATTTCATCCTCAGAAACGTGCCCTAAATGCCGAATTTCAATCGAAAAAAACACTTACATGTTCAGCTCAAACAGTGTGCGCCAACGCACACTGTTTGAGCTGCCACTGAATGGTTATTTTCTCATCATAAACGTGCTGTGGAAGTCCGAATTTAACACCAAAAAATCAGTGACATGTACAGCTCAAACAGTGTGCGTTGGCGCACACTGTTTGAGCTGCCACTGAATGTTTATTTCATCATCACAAACCGGCCGTGGAAGTCCGAATTTAACACCAAAAAAGGAGTGACATGTACAGCTCAAACAGTGTCCGTTGGCGCACACTGTTTGAGCTGCCACTGAATGGTTATTTCATCATAATAAACCTGCCGTGGATGTCCGAATTTAACACCAAAAAAGCAGTGACATGTTCAGCTCAAACAGTGTGCGTTGGCGCACACTGTTTGAGCTGCCACTGAATGGTTATTTCGTCATCATAAACGTGCCCTGGAAGTCCGAATTTAACACCAAAAAGCAGTGACATGTTCAGCTCAAACAGTGTGCGTTGGCGCACACTGTTTGAGCTGCCACTGAATGGTTATTTCATCATCATAAACGTGCCGTGGAAGTCCGAATTTAACACCAAAAAAGCAGTGACATGTACAGCTCAAACAGTGTGCGTTGGCGCACACTGTTTGAGCTGCCACTGAATGGTTATTTCATCCTCAGAAACGTGCCCTAAATGCCGAATTTCAATCGGAAAAAACACTTACATGTTCAGCTCAAACAGTGTGCGCCAACGCACAGTGTTTGAGCTGCCACTGATTGGTTATTTCGTCAGCATAAACGTGCCCTGGAAGTCCGAATTTAACACCAAAAAAGCAGTGACATGTTCAGCTCAAACAATGTGCGTTGGCGCACACTGTTTGAGCTGCCACTGAATGGTTATTTCATCATCATAAACGTGCCCTGGAAGTCCGAATTTAACACCAAAAAAGCAGTGACATGTACAGCTCAAACAGTGTGCGTTGGCGCACACTGTTTGAGCTGCCACTGAATGGTTATTTCATCCTCAGAAACGTGCCCTAAATGCCGAATTTCAATCGGAAAAAACACTTACATGTTCAGCTCAAATAGTGTGCGCCAACACACACTGTTTGAGCTGCCACTGAATGGTTATTTCGTCATCATAAACGTGCTCTAAAGGGCGAATTCAACAAGGACAAAACCGTGACATGTAGAGCTCAAACAGTGTGCGCCATCGCACACTATTTGAGCTGCCAATGAAGGGTTTTGTCGTCCTGACATACATGTCCTGGAAAATCGATATCGAGACGGAAACAACAGTGAAATGTTCAGCTCAACTGTCTCTGATTGAGCTTGCAATTTGGGTTGTATTGAACCTGCTGTAGTGCCCAAGTTTGGGCGTTTCGCACCTGAACAATCAACCAAATGGGTAGGCCCAAACAGTGTGCGTTGCCGCACACTATTTGGGCTTCCAGTTTGCGGTGCTATCGGCTTGGTGCAGATTGGTCCTGTGTGGGCTATATTTATATCAGCATCGAAACACAAATGTGGGTCTTAAAGATTTCACCTTTTTCTTGGCTGCTCCAGAAGACTCCCCAATTGTCGGGGACCCTTTGCGCTTCGGGCTGCTCTCTGCGCCGAGCGTGTACGTGAGCCTCTCCCCCTTCCTCTTTCCCGCAGGCAGACTCCTCGTGAGGCCACCTTCAACATCCTCTTCCATCTCGTCTGTCTCTCCCTCAGATGCGGTGTCCTCTTCATCTGTTCTTGGAACTATGGCGGGCTGCTGTTCTTCTGCTGATTCCTGCTCCTCCATCGCCACACTTTCCTCTACTCCCTCTTCTACCTCCTTTTCCTCTTCGTCCACTCTTTCCATCCTCATTCTATCTCTGGCTCTATTCCTGTTTCTAGAGTTCGTGAAGTATAGTGACTTCCTTCTCTTCCTCCTCCGCTGGAAACAAGGGCTCCCCACGATGCCTCTAGAGCTCTCCAGTTTGACGGGGGGCTGCTATTTCATGAGCGGCATGAGCATGAGCGGAAAAAAAAAAAGCATGAGCAGACCATTGTGAGTCCACGGAAATAGGGTTAGGAGGCACGGAAATAGGGTCATGTGAAGTTGGAATGTGGCACCAGTGGACTTGAAATGCAACATTTTATTGCAAATTTTGTGGCAAGCCACGTCTATACAAGTGTGTTCTAACTGTCATAGCCGGAATGGGCACTACTCTCCTACACCCTCCGAGGAACTTGCCCCACCTTCTTCCTCATCCCCCTCATCCCCCTCATCCTCCGAGCTCTGTGATGCATCAGTTCCACTATGCCTCTCAAAAATCCCGTCCTCTCCTTGGAGGACTGTCCACCTCACCTCCTGGGAATCTTCTGCGTCTTCTCCCCCACTTTCCTCAGCAGAATCCAACACAAATCTACGAGCCCGACGGGCTCTAATAGCTGCTGCCTCCTCCCTCATCTTCATTTTCTTGAGGCTTGCCTCGTCTAAAATCTGCTGTACACGACTACGTTCGGAACACCTCCTAATGGACACCGAAGCAAGCCGGGCAGCATAAGTAGGAAGGATGTACTCCCTTTCTGGACTAGGCATGAAATCCCCCCTGGCAAAAAAAGGCACGTTCCTCCTGCCCATGAACTCCGGTGTAGACGTCCCTCCGGCAGTACTTGGCATCCTACAGTAAGAACAAATCCACTTCAAGAATGTCAATACCAGCACAAGCAGAAATGGTTTTCAATGAAATAAGAGAGCGGAGGGAGGTGCCTCACAAAATCTGGAGGCAACTTACAATGCCACCACTCACTCGTAAAGTGGGGGCTCCTCGGCCTCGATCCCAACTTCCTCCCCCTGCTCCTTCTCGGATTTTTCCTCATCCTCCGAGGATGCCTCTTCCTCTTTCGGCAGACGTTCAGCCGCTGCAAGTTCCGAGTTGTGGAGGGCAGTATCTGGCTCGAAGGCGAACACATGCCTGTCGGACAACGTCCCTGCCCACATTGAAGCACTTGAGGAACAAAGCGGGCGGTTAATAGCTTGCGGCATGCAATTGCAATGGGGCCAGGGGACAAACTGAGCACGTGAAGGCTTACCCGTGCCGCATGTGAGGTCCAGAATCCGCCCTTGGACATCCGAGCACGTCTCCATGAGGGTTTGGATGAAAGCAGGGCTCCGGGTCCGGCTGTACCGCCACGGTTTGCCTGTCTTTGTGTCCTTCGGCATACTAGAGTGGGGCACATAGTTGTAGAGGACATCGTAGGTTACAGGGTCCACAGCGGCATCAACAAGACGACCGTCGTTGCGGAATTTGAACGTAGACCCTCTCTTCACAAAGCAATATGCCTCAAACACCAATGTCTGCACATCCAACAAAGAAGGGATCAATTCCAGGGTCTACTTAACATACACCACAATATGAAGTGAATGCAATAGATTGATAACTTACACTTTGGCCCTCTGTTCGCAACCCCTGCGTACTGATGCAGAACCATTTTCTGAGGAGGACCGGGGTGACACTTTTCGGTGTCCACCTTGCCACCGCATTCTCTGTGGTCTTCCCTCTCGTGGCAAGGACAACCACACATCCACCGTCATCCATAAGCATCCCCGCCAGCCCAAACCCGGCTTTCCAGTAGTCCTCAGTAAACCTGTTCCAGGTGGGCACACCATCCAGGCCCTCCAGCAGCTCCCCATCTGGAATGTCGAGGAGAATCATGTCGCAAGCTCTCTCCACCTCAACCCCCCCCCCGAGTGCTCTTGCAATTCGTGCTCACAGCCGTGAAGAATTCCATCACGGCTTCAAAACCAGGGGTGTCTTTAGGCTCTGTACCGGCAGCCCTCTTCTTGGCTTTCCCCTTCTGCTCCGCCAGAGACTTGTTGTGTGCCATCTTCTTCGCCCTGGCAGCGAGAGCGTCAAGGAAGCTCTCATTGACGCATTGGATGATGGTTGGAGGTTCTAGCTTTGGCCTGTGCGTAAACGTCACCGCCGAATACCGGCGTGTAGGCTCGCCCTCAAATGCCAACTTCTTGGCAGAGCCAGTCCCACTCCGAACTGACTTGGGAACCCGGACGACCGGTGACTGGGTAGGAGCAACAGCAGTCGCAGGACCTTGAACAAAATCGGCGTCGGAGTCACTCTCTTGGGTCCCCTCCTGCGCCTCCTCCGATGCCCCGATGGTTTTCTTCTTTTGGGTGTTACTGCAGTCACCTGTTTCCTTGTCCTTTTCCTTTGACCTTTACTCTTCTCATGCAATTTCTCCTGAATTCCTGCCTGAGCAAGCTCTGCCACTTTCCTGGAGTTCGCAAGCGCTTTTGCCTCTTTTGCACCCAATGGAGGCAGCGGAGCCCGGTTTCGTCGGAATTCAGCATCCAGCTTCAATTGAAACTCGGATGGGTCGAGCGAGCCGGGCGGAAGGTCCACATACCAAGGGCAATCACGCAAATGTTCCAGATGCCACTCCTTCACAATATCGTCAGTGTACATGGAGTCAGCCCCAGGGTTCCTCCATGCCAGGAAGAATGGTGGCTCGAAAGACAGATGACCTTTCTCCAAAAGGGAGAACTTACAGTACCTGCATTCATGAAAAACACAATGAGGTCCGAAAATGGCTAAGTTCCTGAACGGCAATAGGGCCTACAACTGGAAAATGGCGCCGAATTTCCACTTCAGGGCCAGCCAGTCTAGGGACTTAGCCCGAAAATGGCTAAGTCCCTGAACGGCAATAGGGCCTGGAACTGGAAAACGGCGCCGAATTTCCAGTTCAGGGCCAGCCAGTCTAGGGACTTAGCCCGAAAATGGCTAAGTCCCTGGACGGCAATAGGGCCTAGAACTGGAAAACGGCGCCGAATTTCCAGTTCCGGGCCAGCCACCCTAGGGACTTAGCACGAAAATGGCTAAGTCCCTGGACGGCAATAAGGCCTAGAACTGGAAAACGGCGCCGAATTTCCAGTTCCGGGCCAGCCACCCTAGGGACTTAGCCCGAAAATGGCTAAGTCCCTGAACGGCAATAGGGCCTAAACTGGAATATGGCGCCGAATTTCCACTTCAGGGCCAGCCAGTCTAGGGACTTAGCCCGAAAATGGCTAAGTCCCTGAACGGCAATAGGGCCTGGAACTGGAAAATGGCGCCGAATTTCCAGTTCAGGGCCAGCCAGTCTAGGGACTTAGCCCGAAAATGGCTAAGTCCCTGGATGGCAATAGGGCCTAGAACTGGAAAACGGCGCCGAATTCCAGTTCCGGGCCAGCCACACTAGGGACTTAGGCCGAAAATGGCTAAGTCCCTGAACGGCAATAGGGCCTAAAACTGGAATATGGCGCCGAATTTCCACTTCAGGGCCAGCCAGTCTAGGGACTTAGGCCGAAAATGGCTAAGTCCCTGAACGGCAATAGGGCCTGGAACTGGAAAATGGCGCCGAATTTCCAGTTCCGGGCCAGCCAGTCTAGGGACTTAGCCATTTTCGGAGCCCTGACTGGAAATTCGGCGCCATTTTCCCTAACACCACTTGAGGCCTCTAACATCCTGAAATGCCAGGACTTGAAAGAAAGGCAGCGCGTATGTACCTGTACAGAAGGCGCATTGCTGCTTTGTCCGCGTTCGGCTAGTCGGTGAACTCGTGGCTCCGGCGAGCATCTGCTATCTCCCGAAAGAATAGGTTGGTTTTGTAGAGCAGAAAGTACCTCGTCACATAGTCACGTAGGCTCTCTGCTGCAGGAGATATCTCCATCTTGAACTGATGTGCTTGTGTGTCCAGCTGCTCTTGCGCATTCGTCGTCACCTGTGGAGATTGTCCATCAGATCGCTTTCCTCAAAAAAATACAATGAATCCACCCCCTACTAGAGTAGAAGCCCCAAACGAAGCGTGGGGAAGTACCTGAAACCACCATGTCATGCGGTTCATCCACATGTCGAATGTGGGGTCAGAGAGTTTGTCCGGTTTGGGGAAGCTCCACATGTCCCTGGTACTTTGGGAACCATTCCAGATTTGGAGCCACCGGGTCTGTCCAACCACCCAGCATATTCGTAAGCGCCAAACACCACAAAAAGGAGTTGTTGCCACCACAATTTTGTTAAGAATATATCACCTTTTCTGTTGCATCCACACAGGATGTGGCTAGACGATGGAGCTTCTCCAATGTCATCGTGGGCTTCAGAGCGCGAGAGTAGTGCTTCCCACCTCCACCAGAAAGTCGGCACCAAGGGCGGGATCAGCTATGGCCACGTACTTTACCATCCGCGACTTGTACTTTATGCGGGCCCTCACCTCCGCAGCTTTGACATATGATTCGAGTTCCGGGAGGGTTGGATTCTTCTCCTCTGACTCCATGTAGAACCTCCGCGCATGTGCCAAATCCTGCTGTATTTTCGTCTGTCAAGAATGCGCACATAAGATTAGAGATCCTGCTCAACACAATTTCTTCTATTGGGGGAGGAGAGACAGATTAGCTCAACAAAACTGTCAGGAGCTTTACCCGAAATATGTAGTCCACCATGGCGTCGACGCTCAGCCTATACCACGTTCTGTCTGCCTTTGCTCCGACTTGCGCAGGAGGTCGGCACTGAGGGAATTGGCAAAACTCTTGCTTGCCTGCTTCCCGACATCCTTCACTCGGAAAGAGCATATGGGACAAGTTGATGGCAATGAAGGCATTCTCAGTCACCCTGCAGTGCCACATTTCCATCAAACAATACTGAAATGGGAATTTTCATCATATATGAGGATTCGCAATGAAATGACTTCCAAATTCAAAGTCCAAAAGCGAGAGGGGTTGTAGCTTACGAGTTGATGTCGGCCATTGCAGCTTTGAGAAGACTGCGATCTTTGGGCCCCGCGCAACCTTCAGCACAACACAATCGACGGCGAAATGCCAATCGAGATCGTTGGGGTGGGCTTGGGCAATGTGCTCCATCCATGCCAGGAGGCGATGATTGCCGTCCCACACGTAGAACATCTTACCGGACATGTGCTGGAAAAGAGGATCACTAGCAATCGATCTCTCGAACTCCTCATTTCGCGTTTGCCAATGGGGACCCCATTTGTCCACCTCATCGGAAGTGTGGGCACGGGAAGCTCCGTGGTCGTTCTCAATGGAAAACGTAAAAGGCGGCAGACCCCATTCGATATCCATCCCGAAAAGAGAATTTCAGCTTGTCGATATCGCCTGGGAGGGCAGGTCTCACCACTGCAATGACACCAAGCGGCAAAGGGGAATTCGAAGCTTGGCGGGGACACCATGCCCCCAACACCCTGCCAATGTTGCTGTGGGTTGCCTCCAACATCTTGGCAGCGGCCAACTTCATATCCGCCTCAGACATGACGTCTGCTGCAGAGGGGTTTCCGGCAGCCCACCAGGACGCAAATCCAGCCTGTATGCTCCGGGTTTGGGGCCTGGGATGTCCGAGAGGATGTCATCCTGGTCAGGAAACCTCCATGTCGTCCTCTCAACGGGTCAGCACCTGCGAAACCACCTCCAGCACTTCGTCGTCTCTACTGCCCTCTCCCTGGCTTCACCTCGAACTTGCCACAATCCGTGCTCTTTCAGGTGTTCTTTCCTCTCCTCCACTCTCCACCGTATGGGTAATTGCGGGGGCTGCTCTTGCCCGCGATGGTCTAACCGGTGTGCTACTGCCTCTCTGTGGTGTCTTGTAGGGATCCACCGTCTCTGTGTGTCCCTCGCTTACATTGGCATCTGTCATTTGGGACCTGGCCTCTGTTCAGCTGCCTTTTGTCTTTCCTCTGGCTAGCATTCTGTCTCGTCTGTTCTTTTGCCCTCTCTTTTGCCCTCTCACGGGCTTCTGTTTCTTACTAGGGCTAGCAGCAGGGGAGCCCTCCAGGACGACCACCTTTTGATTGAGGCGAACTGACACCCTCGCGCGCATGCTCTCCCCCCTCCGCAGCCCGTGACTGCCTCTCGCCGGGGATTGCATGTGCTTAGCTTTCTTCTTTTTCTTTGCGTGGGCGGGCCCTACTGCATGTGCATGAACAACCTCCATTGCGGGATCTGCTGTGTCCTCATGTCCTCACGCCCTTCACCTGCCATGCCGCCTGCACCAACCTCCCCAATGCCTACTCTGTCGTAATCTCGTTGCAAGTCCTCTCGTCCACCAACAAAAGGTTTAAGTTTGCCCTCTCGCCCAAGTTGGGCGATTCAAACATGCGATGAGTTGGAGCTGTCGATGATACCACCAGCGTGCCGGGCTCGTCGTCACTCTGTCATGACAAAAAATCGTGAAAACCAACATCGGTGCAAAAAGCAGCATCGCAACGAGCAGCGCATCCACCATAGCAACAATCATGTAGCAAAAATGAAAACATAACAAGTTTAGGAAGTATGGAGAGCCATGCAAACAACAATGAAAACAAATGCAACATTGCCTAAGAATGACATGCACAAGCAGCCTTCTCTAGAGCTGCCGGATTTGCACACGCATTGCAAACAATCTAAGGTTCACTCAACTATCTAAAGTTCACTCATACAGCAAAGCCAGGATGAAGATGCAAAACAAAGCGAGGTAACAAAGCGAAAGCAAAAAATAAATCGAACAAACCGAAAGCAGAAGTGGCTTGCCTGAGAGTACTCGGCTTCAGTGGCGCAGGTTGTGAGCAAGACACTGGAATCTTCTGCTGGAGCTTCAGTTTGGCCATGCGAGAGATGGCCGTCGTCCGTAGTACAGAGCTTTCAACTTCCGCCGCGGTCTGGATGTGAGGTCTCTCTCAGGAGAGCCACGCCCTTCAGGCGGCATAAGTCCCAGCACAAAAGATCTCTTTTTTGGGGGTACATGCCTGGAATACCATGTTAGCCAAGTTTAGCATGAGATTAGGGTACGTGTCCAGGAAGCCATGCGTCGCCAGCCCAAATAATAACCGACAGCCGTCGACATTTATTGCCCAACTGCGCAATTAAATGTCGGATGAAGCCCTCCAGGTCGGAAATGAAAATCGACGTAAACAGTCCCGGAATTTCCAAGTAGAGGTAATTCGGAGCGCTGCACGATGGAAATTCCGGCGCCGGATTTCCATCCTGCAGGTAATTCTGGAGCGCCGCATGGGATATCCGGCGCCGAATTTCCATCCGCGGAGGAAGGGCGGCGCTGGAAATTCCCTCACGCAGGTAAATTGGAAGCGCGCGGATGGAAATCCGGCGCCGAATTTCCATCCAGCCAGGTAGGGCGGCGCTGGAAATTTCCCTCACGCAGTAATTCGGAAGCGCGCGGATGGAAATCGGCGCCGAATTCCATCCGCGGAGGTAGGGCGAAGCGTCGAATTTCCCTCACGCAAGTAATTCGGAAGCGCGCGGATGGAAATCCGGCGCCGAATTTCCATCAGCCAGGTAGGGCGGCGCTGGAAATTTCCCTCACGCAGGTAATTCGGAAGCGCGCGGATGGAAATCTGGCGCCGAATTTCCATCCAGCCAGGTAGGGCGGCGCTGGAAATTTCCCTCACGCAGGTAATTCGGAAGCGCGCGGATGGAAATCCGGCGCAGAATTTCCATTCAGCCGGTAGGGCGGCGCTGGAAATTTCCTCACGCAGGAATTCGGAAGCGCGCGGATGGAAATCCGGCAACGAATTCCATTCAGCCAGGTTGGCGGTGCGGAATTTCCCTCACGCAGGTAATCGGAAGCGCGCGGATGGAATCCGGCGCCGAATTTCCATCCAGCAGGTGGGGTAGGGCGCGCTGGAAATTTCCCTCACGCAGGTAATTCGGAAGCGCGCGCATGAAATCCGGCGCCGAATTTCCATCCGCGGAGACAGGGCGGCGCGCCGAATTTCCCTCAAGCAGGTAATCGGAAGCGCTCGGATGGAAATCAGGCGCCGAATTTCCATCCGCGGAGGTAGGGCGGCACGCCGAATTTCCCACGCAGGTGGTAATTCGGAAGCGCGCGGATGGAAATTCGGCGCCGAATTTCCATCCGCGGGATAGGGCGGCGCGCCGAATTTCCCTCAAGCAGGTAATTCGGAAGCGCTCGGATGGAAATCCGGTGCCGAATTTCCATCCGCGGAGATAGAGCGGCACGCCGAATTTCCCTTAAGCAGGTAATTCGGAAGCGCGCGGATGGAAATCCGGCGCCGAATTTCCATCCAGCCAAAGTAGGCGGGCTGGAAATTTCCTCAAGCAGGTAATTCGGAAAGCGCTCGGATGGAAATCGGCGCCGAATTTCCATCGCGGAGGTAGGGCGGCGCGCGAAATTTCCCTCACGCAGGTAATTCGGTGCCGAATTCCATCCTGCAGGTAATTCGAAATACCGGATGAATGGAAATTCGGCGACGAATTTCCATCCAGCAGGTAAGTCGGATCGGTGCCGTATGGATATTCGGCGCCGAATTTCCATTCGCCAAGTATTTCTGAGCGAGGAATTTCCTCCGTGCAGGTAATTCCCAGATGAGAATTACCTTCCTGCAGGTAATTCTCATCGGGAATTAACATCCTACCGGCATAGATGGAATTACCTGCAGGAAGGTAATTCTCATCTGGAAAATTACCTGCAGGAAGGTAATTCCATTGGGAATTACCTGCAGGAAGGTAATCTGAGCGATGAAATACATGGCGAATGGAAATTCGGCGCCGAATATCCATACGCCACCGATCCGACTTACTGCTGGATGGAAATTCGGCCGCCGAATTTCCATTCATCCGGGATTCGAATTACCTGCAGGATGGAAATTCGGCGCCGAATCTCCATCCATCCGAGATTCCATTACCTGCTGGATGGAAATTCGGCGCCGAATTTCCATTCATTCGGGATTCGAATTACCTGCAGGATGGAAATTCGGGCGAACATTCCATTTATCCGGGATTCCCATTACCTGCTGATGATGGAAATTCGGCGCCGAATTTCCATTCATCCGGGATTCGAATTACTGCAGGATGGAAATTCGGCGCCGAATCTCCATCCATCCGAGATTCCACTTACGTGCTGGATGGAAATTCGGCGCCGAATTTCCATTTATCCGGGATTCCACTTACCTGCTGGATGGAAATTCGGCGCCGAATTTCCATTCATCGGGATTCGAATTACCTGCAGGATGGAAATTCGGCGCCGAATTTCCATCCATCGAGAGATTCCACTTACCTGCCGGATGGAATTCGGCGCCGAATCTCCATCCATCAGGATTCCACTTACCCCCCGGATGGGAATTCGGCGCCGAATCTCCATCCATCCGGGATTCCACTTACCCCCCGATGGAAATTCGGCGCCGAATTTCCATCCGGGGGATGGTCTCTGTGGAGAGGTGCCGCCTCTCGCCGCTCTGTTGGATATTCGGTGCCGAATTTCCGTCCCGGGGGTTGAAATATGAGGGCCAGGTGCCGACTCTCCCTTCTCCCCGACTGCATTGGAACGGCCCCGAATTGAAATTCGGCGCCGTTTTCCCATCTGGGGAGGTTTTTATGTCGGCCAGTTTTCGGTCTGACCCCTCGACAAGACTTCCTTTGGGGGGGCCCGGATGGAAATTCGGCGCCGAATCTCCATCCAGGGGATATTCTCTGTCGCACACTCGCCGGCCTCTGCGCCCGAGGCGACTTCATCCGGGCGTCCCCTGTTCGATATTCGGTGCCGAATTTCCGTCTGGGGGTTGAAATGTGACAGCCAAGTGCAGGCCACTCCCCCCTCCCCGACTGCATCCGAACCGCCCCGGATGGAAATTCGGCGCCGTTTTTCCATCTGGGGATTTTTATGCCGTCCAGTTTTCGGCCTGACCCCCCGACACGACTCCCTTTGGGGGCCCGGATGGAAATTCGGCGCCGAATCTCCATCCAGGGGATGTTCTCTGTCGCACACTCGCCGGCCTCTGCGCCCGAGGCGACTTCATCCGGGCGTCCCCTGTTCGATATTCGGTGCCGAATTTCCGTCTGGGGGTTGAAATGTGACGGCCAAGTGCAGGCCACTCCCCCCTCCCCGACTGCATCCAAACCGCCCCGGATGGAAATTCGGCGCCGTTTTTTCCATCTGGGGATGTTTTTATGCCGTCCAGTTTTCGGCCTGACCCCCCGACACGACTCCCTTTGGGGGGCCCGGATGGAAATTCGGCGCCGAATCTCCATCCAGGGATGTTCTCTGTCGCACACACTCCGGCCTCTGCGCCCGAGGCGACTTCATCCGGGCTTCCTCTGTTGGATATTGGGTGCCGAATTTCCATTCGGGGGTAGTAATGTGACGGCACGGTGCCGGCTTCTCCCCTTCAGCCGTCATCATCCGGACGGCCCCCCACTTTCTGACTGCATACCGTTGGCAGTTATTGCACAAAGACGAGGGGCCGCATTCCGGAGACAAGGTTCATTAACACTCTGACTGTGGATTTTTGAGATAGTTGGCTCCCTGGATTTGGATCAGGCTTCGTCGCTCGGACAAACGGCATCGCATTCATTCCCATCGCTGCACCCCCTTCTACCAGGGAGCTTCCCCGCACGCCATCCTGGCAGTCTTGTGTGCACATCTCCCATGGCGGAAAACCCGAGCACTACAGTGTACTGCCCTCCTCACGAGCATAGAGCTTCATTTCCGTGCAGAGGGGACACCTGCCGGGTGATGGAGAAATATCTGTGCGTTCGATACCACCTGAAACCGGGGTCGGTATTTTTGGAGGAGGAAATGAAGGACTCAAACGGCCTTGTTGTCGAGAGTATTGTTGTGCTCCACGATGATTTCGGCGATGGCAGGGAATGGCGAGTTCCACCATCGGACAGCGTCATATACAGGGCTGTTGGGGACTTCATTTGCTCGCCAAATGCACCGTCTATCCTGGCGCCTTCCACGAAACAATCCGCGAATCAGAGAGTGGGTACCTCAAAGAGAGAAGTCCGCAACGAAGTAAATCCAGAGCCGAACCCATCCATGAAGACGACCGAGAACCGGGTTGTTCACAACTTGTCCGACTTAGACGAGGTCATGGAAGTTCCGAGGTCGTCCTGGAGATCAGGCAAGTCCTCAATGGACGTCAGTGGAGGAGGGAGTCATATTCCCAGCACGAGCACCGCAGTTCGATCTATTCTAGAAATTATGCGAGGGCTTCACCTGGAAGGACACCGGTCGGAGCTGGCCGGGCTGGACTACAGCAAGTTCACAATTAAATTGGTTACATGCCTTCCCGCCGACGTCGACAGTAATATCTTCTTTGAGTTCCCTCCTCGGGCGGACTACTCGAGGGCGTCCGGAATGTTGACAAATATGGATAGAAAACATGACGGTCATCCTTGGTGCGTTACCAAAAACCACCAGCATGAAGATGCTTGATGGTGTGCGGGTGCGCTACATTGTTTGTGCGGGCGCGTTGCGGTGTTTCTCCCCAACTTGCTTCCACTTTAAATCCAGAGGTCACAGGAACGAGACCGATTGGACAGGCACAGCTCACCAACCATTTCGAGCTCAGGAGAAGGTTCCGAACTCCACATTTAAGTGTGCGCATTGCAAAGAACCACCACACTGCATGTCTGTTTGTAATGCCAAGCAGTTCTATGTATTGCACCGTTTCCCTGACCTCACCCGAGCTTGCATACACGTTGGTTCCCATTGTCACAAATTGGCGAGGGGGAACTCGCGGGAGGCTGCCCACGAAGCAGAGCAGCTCGTTCAGGAGGAGGTTAAGTTGAGACCGGGTGCCAAACCCAAACAGATACAGCTCCAAGCCGCCCATAAGATGGCATTGGCCAGAATTATGTCGGAAGACGGCTCCGATAGAGTTCCTCTCGACGAGAAGGAAATGGAGGCATTGCTGGAGTCGGTGTCCCACGTATGTTCACCGAATGTCCGAAACCACATTGTCTCATGCAAACAGAAAATTGGGCGTGGCTCGGATATGCACTCCATTCTGGAGGTGAAGCGACGATGTGGATATGACTACATTCATGGAAGTAGGTTTCCAGGACAAGGGACTGAGGCAGATCGTTGTTTCGTATTCAAAATGTCCACGTGTGGACCTGGCAGTGGCATCGAACTGGTCGACAGGATGACGAGTGGAAACTTGTCAAACAGTTGGGTCATGTTCGACCATATCAAGCGAATTACAAATCACCAGTGGGTGACAATGGGTGCACATGTCTACGACACCCACTGCAGGATGCTAATGACAATTGCTATTTGTGAGATGAAAGGAGAGGACACACAATCGGAGATGCTTCTTTGGCAGGGAATAAACGAACAGATGGCCAAGGCGGGATTGCCCCCTCCCAATTTCCGTGGTTTCATGGCGGACAACGCACAAGCAAATTGGGCTGCTATCCGAAGGGTGTACGGGCAAGACCCCAATGTTCCCATGGAAGGCAAGGAGAGATCTTGTGGGTTCCATTTTCTGCAGAGCCTTTCGCAATACACAACCAGGCTCGTGGCGCCAGATTTCAGAGAGGAGCACCGTTCCATGTGCCTTGCGTGGAAGCGCGCTCCCACCTTGGATGATGCAGAGACACAGTTTACATGCATACGGGCTTGGTGGACATCGTCAGGTGCTGTAAGGAAATCAGACGAAGGAGCAATGGTCAGTTGGCTAGCATGGTGGCATTATCATTTCCTCCAGTTCGGTGACTATATGCGGGAGGTGAGTTGCATGAATTCGCGTCCCGTTGGATATTATTCTTGGCCATATTTGTAACTTGCTTGTAACCTGAACATGTGCTTGTGCAGGAAATGTGTCTCGACTCCGACACCGACATGCCCACGACAAACATGGCCGAATCAGTGCACTCTTCCTGGCGTGCCTCCTCTGCGGCGCATCTGGTGGACATCCTCACTGCCACAACGGAGGACATTGTGAGGTCAATTATGCAGCAATGCAGGTACAACGAGTTCTTGAAAGGGAAACAGTGGGGCTTGGGTCCGGACAGGCAGGAAATGCTGATGCGGACTGCCTCCAGATCGAAGAATCCTCGGAAGTGGGCGGCGGCCTTGCGAGAGGGCCTTCGGGACACGCCATTGCTGCGAAGAGGCCAACATTTGGAAGGAGATGTTCATACCCGTCCAGTGAGACGAAGACTTGACGAGGCACCTGGCGGAGAAGAGGATTCATGGCGAGCTGACAAGAATATTCGCACGCTCCCTCGTGGTCCGGTGATGTTGTCCGAGGAGGTCTCGTCGAGCACCGGAAGTCCTGCACGTTCAAGATCGTCATCTCCTTTGAGCAGAGGGCGCGTGCCCCGGCAACATAACGAGCCATCTGTAGTAAAGCAATACAACATTCCCATTGTGGAGACAAGAGTGTCGGAGTCACAGTGGAGAATTGCGAGGACATTGCCGGCATTTCGAGGGAAGTGTTGCGCCATCCGGGTGGATACGAGAGCACGCTGTGGTGAGATGATTCGGAGGAACCCACACGGTGCTGTACCTGCACCTTGTTTCAGCGGCAGATTTTTGACTCCCACATTTGCTCACGCCACAACGCAGACATTTTGGTTCTGTAGGCACGACATAATGACCTGTGTATTTGGCAAGCCCAAGTACGGGATTCAGGGAATGCCGGAGCCTCCGGGCGTCTGGCCTGTTGCACCGGGTTGCAGCCTCTCTCAGAATGAGGCGGATGCTCTATCTGCAGCAGGATTTCGAATGGTGCAACGCACAGACATCCCGGCCCACGCATTTCCGGTTCCTCAGACCCAGCCATTGCAGACTGCTCGGTCCAGTAGAGACGGATTGGACAATTCTGCACATCCCACAATGCGATTCGGAAGAGTGAAGAGACGACACCCTCCCAACAAGTTGAATGAGACTCGGATTGCCAATGCTCTTGGGATGGCTTGCACTATTCAGAGCTCCGTGGACGTACCCCCACCCGGCCTTGGGCGTGTGTATCGGATGGCAACGGCCGGCTCGGCTGTACGCGACGATGTATACACAATTACGATTGGAGTGGAGCCGACTTGCAACTGTACGGACTTCTCGTTGATGGAAGCAAAGAAGGGTTCGAAGTATTATCCGTGCAAGCATCTGTATTACATTTACCTGAAGAGGTTGAGGATGAACGTGACTATTGATGACTTTATTCATGCACCGGCGTTGAGCGTGAACGAGCTGCACAAACTCCTCCTTAGGGATTCCAGAAATCATTGATGGGGCAAACGGAATCCTCCATATGGATATTTTCAAATGCATTTTGCTGTATCAGACTTTTTTTTTGCAGTGTAATGAAATGCACCCCAAAACTCCTGGAATGAGGCAATATTCCATTCAAACTGAGATCCAACAGAAGCAGTTGTGGGGCCATTTCTGGAAAAATGGCGCCGAATTTCTCTTTTTGGGGCCGAAAACTCGCTAAGTCCCAACATGCACTGGTACCTGTGTTTGGGAAAATGGCGCCGAATTTCTCTTTTTGGGGCCGAAAACTGGCTAAGTCCCAACATGCACTGGTACCGTGTCTGGAAAAATGGCGCCGAATTTCTCTTTTTGGGGCCGAAAACTCGCTAAGTCCCAACATGCACTGGTACCTGTGTTTGGGAAAATGGCGCCGAATTTCTCTTTTTGGGGCCGAAAACTGGCTAAGTCCCAACATGCACTGGTACCGTGTTTGCAAAAATGGCGCCGAATTTCTCTTTTTTGGGCCGAAAACTGGCTAAGTCCGAACATGCACTGGTACAGTGTCTGGAAAAATGGCGCCGAATTTCCCTATTTTGCGCCGAAAACTGGCTAAGTCCGAACATGCACTGGAAAAATGGCGCCGAATTACCTGTCATGAGGGGACCTATAGCCGCGGAATTCGGCACCATTTTTCGCCAGAGAGACCTATTGCCGCGAAATACGTCGCCGTTTTTTCAGGTTACGGACCCTATTACCGCGAAATTCGGCGCCATATTCGCACATCGCTGGGAATTGGCATGAGCGGAAGACGAAATATCATGAGCACAACTGTCAAAAGTGCAATTTTCCCTTCAAGGGGCCGAATAATATATTTGTTTTTCCTGACACATTGCATTAAATTATTGTTTTTTATTGTTTTTTATTTTCGAAATTTGTACTTCTGCTCATGAAAACCGATTGTGTTACTACTCTGCTCATGCCGCTCATGCTCATGAAATAGCAAACCTCGTTTGACGTTTGTAACAAGTGCTGCTATGGCATGTAACCAAAATCGAAATTGGACGTTGTCAACCATATTTGGATGCGGGTGTTGTTATTGTGTGCGAACGGAATTCATCCATTCCGTCGTCTCCGTATTATCCAAGCAATAAAGCGCTAGAAAAATAGTACACCCGTTGCATGCACTAGCGATATATGTCAGATGTACTGCGTCGCCTGCCAATACACCGCGGCCTTCTTGCTTTCTTTCAAATTCGGATGTGCCGTAGAAATCTAATGCTAGTTCATTTTCGAGCAGTTCTTGCAGATCCGCAATAATTGTTATGCTTCACATATGCATCCACGTGTGTTGTACTGCCTACCCTGTGGTTTGCATTTTACCGTTACCGTCGCCATGGGGTCATTCGGCATAAAGGGTTCTATCGGATACGACCATGTCTGCCACGCATTCGTGCGAGGTATCTTCTGCAGTGTCAGTGTTTGTGCTGTGCTCTTCTGGCACAACACAACCTCATGACATTTGTGGTCTTCCTGTTTACTGCTCTCCAGGGTTGTTGCCGTCTTTTCATAATGGTTGGTTTCATGTCGTTTTCAGTGTTTGTTTTCATCCATAAACAGCACGGCTTCTTGTAGTATTTCAAAACAGTTTTTCTGGTTAGTGCCTCTTGGCGTTGTTGTTTCCGAAATGAAGGTGCATCTCATCCCTACATCCTTTGCATGCATCACCTGCAACCTTTGGATTGGAGCTACCCTTGTTGACCTCGGTTTGCTTGTCTTAATACCCCTTTCGGTAATTGCGGGCTATCAGTTCGAGGATTCCGCAACTTTCGTTCAGTGAGGGAAAACATGTCGAGGGAGCGAGATACACTTGCTCGATTCCATTCCAATGCAGGTACTCTTCCACTGACTGCCACTGCAGACGACAATGGGTTTGCAGTTGTTCATGAGGATGAGCTGGTTACAGTGTTCCCGCTGGAGTTGGGTTCTCTCCTTGTTCAAAAAGAGGTGTATGACGAGGATGGGAATTTGGATTCTGGGCACTTGGAGAAACCATTGGTTGGCAAGTGTGGAAGGAAATGGAGAGTCCTTCCAGGCACATACCGTGTCCTTGGAAAAGAGAGAAGATAATCAGCAGGATCGGTCGTTACCCCTGGCACTGCAGCATCGGTCGTGCAACAGAAGGGCACAGTTCCTGTGAAACAAGAGGTGAGCACATCCACTACCTTCGTGACTCTTTCAGACTCGTCCTCGGAGGATGTTTATGAGATTCCTCCGCCAGTGCAGACTCCGTCATTGGATGATGACGAATTGCAAGAGATAACGAGTGTCATTCCAAAATTGAAAGCCCTTGCAGGTGTGCCTGGGTGCAAGAGCGAGCTGCGTTTTGTTGATTGGGAGTCCATTCCTGTGCAACGGGTTCAATACGTGCCAGCACAGTTTGATGGGGACATCCTATTTGAGCTCAACCCTCCCACCTCTTCCACTGGACTGGCTGGGCTTTTACAGGGCATGGACAAGAAACATGACGGACATCCTTGGTGCAGGACAAAAACGTCGAACATCCATAACGACATTGGCTTGAAATTTTGGAGGTCGGTCTGCATTGGGCATTGTAAGTGCCAGAATATTTCTTGCCCTCGCCTGAGAAACAGCGCTCAAGCAAACGAAAGTGAGTGGGAAGGTGTGCCCCTGAATCCTTTCACCCCAGAGCTTGCCCCTCCCAGGACCAATACTTTCGTGTGCAGGTTCTGCAAACTTTCCCCGTCCTGTGTTTCTGTGTGCCACGCTCGTATGTATCAGGTGGCACACCGATGCAAGACAATGACTCGTGCCTGCATTCATATGGGTGCACACGAGCATCCTGTGTCCAAAGGAAGTTGCAGGGATAGCGTGGACATCGCTAGAAATCTGCTGAAGCAGGAGTTCCACAATGCCCCTTCTGCAACACCTTCTGCTATAGCGCTTGCAGCTAGCAAGGCATTCCTGGAGAAACACATACTGGGTGAAGGGGATGCGACACAACTTATGCTGGATGCAGATTCGCTTAATGCAGTCATGGACCATTTCTCCGTGTTGAGCTCTCCCAATATTCGAAACCAGGTGAATGCACTCAGAATGGGCACAGACACTGCTGGCTTCATGGACAACATTATGGACCTGAAGCGGAGGAGTTGCTATGAATTCATTCAAAACAGTGTCTTCCCTGGCCAGGGCTCGTCCAAGGTGTATTTGTTCAAGATGTCCGCTGTGGGCGAAGGCAGTGGTGTGAGCATTGTCCGCCGTATGCAACCAGGAGGAGATTTGGCTAAATGTTGGTTAATGTTTGATCACTGCAAACGGGTGAAGGGTTGGACAACCATGGCGTGCCATGTGTATGATCCGGCGTACCAGCGTGTGCTCTCCATAGCAATTTGTGATATGCAGTTGGAGGACACTGAATCCCAAATGCTCATGTGGAATTCGCTCTTGGCCGTCATGCAGCGCAATGGAATACAAAACACAAATTTTGCGGGCTTCATGGCTGATAGTGCACAGGCAAATTTCAATGCAGTGCGACGCGTGTTTGGTTTGGGGGATCCTAAGGTCCCAATGGAAAATAGGGAGCGCACATGCCTCTTCCATTGGACTCAATCTCTGGCACGTCATACAAATCGCTGCATTCGCCCTGACCTGCAGTTGGAGCACAGAAGGCTCTGTCTCAAGTACAAGAATGTCACCTCAATGGGAGAAGCTGAGAGCACTTACCAGGCAATCCGGGCTTGGTGGTTCTCCTCTGGTGCTGCAACAGGTACCCACGTAAAGGAGTTGGAGGACTGGTTGGTTTTCTGGCACTTCAGGTACAGACAGTGGGGAGCTTTCATGACGACGGTAAGCCTCTTCAATCCCAAAAACAGAAATTTTGCATCGTGCCTGTTCATTTGGGGTTCTTCGATTGTCACTTGAAGAACCTCTACCATTTGTTTTCGTTCCTCACATATCCATGCAATGCCTCCTGCAGGACATGTCCTTGGAGGACTTGGCCGACATGCCATCATGTAATTTGGTGGAGACTGTTCACAACGCCTGGATGCAGCAGTCTACCAAAGCAGGTCGTGACTTGTATGTGGCCACTGCTGATGACATGGTGCGTGCACTTACACAACAAACCAGGTACCGCAATTTTCTGATGGGACGGGGTGGAGGCAAGGGCCCTGATACGACTTTGTTGATGCTAAGGGCTGCGAGTAGGTCCGGAGTCCCGTCGAAGATGGCCAGAGCTCTAAACAGATGCACTGAAGGGTCCGCTCTACAATCCAGGATCCCCCATTTGGAAGGCGAGGAAAGATTTGGATCATGCAAAAGGAAATTGAACACTCTTCCAGGGTCAGATGGAGATTCCCATCGGCCAGACAGGGTCAATTTCTCTGTATCAAAGGTGTCTCCACTGCAGACTGAGTCGTGTGCCCGCCCCTTCCCAGGTGGGTCCTCCTCCAGTGGAGCAGGTGCAGAACATACAAGCACAACAGCGGGAATCCCATTGGAGGAGGCGGTGGCCATGGTGCAGGAATCCGATTGCATTGATAGTGAGTGGCATATAGAACGCACCCCACCAGGATCTAGAGTGGCTTGCATGGCAATTCGGACCCCCTCATTCAAGAAATGCAAATCAAAGATATGCAAAGGCTCCAGGGGGACTCCAGCTCCAACATTCACAGGGTTGTTCCGACCTTATCATAGTGGGGAGTCAAAGGACCACAAATTTTGGTTCTGCCCGGACGATATGGCACAATGCGTGAAGGGAACAGTTCGTCCTTCGGTGATAATGAAACCCCCTCCCCCCACAATTTGGCCTGTGCAAATTGGGACGTCGCTGTCATCAACCGAGATAAGCATGCTGGAGGAGGGAGGGTTCTGTCTTGCACGGTCCCGGGTGGTGCCCTCATGCACTGTCGGCACAGATGTGCCACATGCTCCGGCAATGCCGCCACCCGGTGCCGACTCCCACCCAACAAAAAGAGATGGAAAAACAGTGCGCCGTTTCGCTTCGGGTGCAGATCACGAATGCAAGATGGAATCTGCTAGAATTTTGCAGGCTCGGGTGTCTCGTATCACCGAAGTCCCTTCTCCGGGGTATGGACGGATTTACACAGTGCTGTCAATTGGGTCAGTTCTTCATGGCAAAGAATATCAGGTTACCGTCGGGAATTTCCCTTCGTGCACTTGTCCGGACTTTGTAACGATGCGTGAGGGCGCTCTCGGCATGAGAGGGAAGTGGGTCCCCTGCAAGCATCAATATTACATATACCTTGTGATTATGTGTTGCAACGGTAAGAGAGACCAATTCATCCACCAAGCCACACTAGGCTATGGAGAAGTGAACACCCTTCTACAGCGGGACACCTCGCGTGGAGCTCCGCCAACTTCTCTTTGAACACATACGAGCCATGCCCGCTTCCCATGCTGGTTTGCAGGTTGCCGTGTGAAGACTTTGCATTTCTGACAAACATATGGATTTCGTTTACGGAACCAGGGCAAATGCACATGCAATTCATTGTAAGCGTCTATCTGTGAATTGAAATAAACTGTGACAATCATTCTGAGCTCAAATCTGCCATGTTTTCATATTTCTGTTTTTGAGCGGGCATTGCACACATGGTGTGTGTTGGTCCCCCTTTGTTTTGTCCATGGTAATAGGCCCTCTTCCTGCAATCCTCGCCTATAGGACCTTCTTCTCCAGCAGATTGGTGCCGCTCACGCTTCCCTGAAGCGTGAGCTCAGCTCACGCTTTCTAGCTTGGACGTGAGCTCAGCTCCCAGGCTCACGGGGCTGGGCTCACGCCGTAGCTACGCTCATCCTGGTGAGCCCGATGGGGGCGACGTGTCACCGAGGCGGCCGTTTGAGGAAGCGATGCATGTCTCCAAAAACGAGGCCGCTCAAGAGCAGGAGGAATCTGAGGAGTCGGAGCCCGAGGAATCCCTGAGAGCTCCGACCGACCAACAGATGCCTCCCATGCCGACAGCCTTTTGGGAAGGGTTATTGGCGCAATTTGGCGGGACATTGAAAGACGTGTTGAAGGCGGCTAATGACACTTCCACTAAGGCAAAATTTAAGTTGAAGCCTAAAGAACCCGGCACCTTCGAGGGCGTCCGAAATCGGAAGGCACTCAACACCTGGCTCCTGGAGCTAGAGCAGTACTTCCGGGCGGCCAAGTTGAGTGACGAGGACCGGGTGGAAGTGGCTCCCACCTATTTGAGGGGCTATGCTCAACAATGGTGGCAGAAACGCCTTCATGACCGAGGTCCAAGCCCGGAAACCTTGAACTGGAGTGGGTTCAAGGAATTGATGAAGAGACAGTTTGTGCCCCTCAACGCGTCCTGGCTTGCCCGGGACAAGATGAGGAATTTGAAGCAAACAGACGACACTCGGGGATATGTCCAGGCTTTCAATGTGCTTTTGCTCGAAGTCGCAGACATGGCAGAACCGGAAATGGTCTTCAACTTTGTGGCGGGACTGGCCCCATGGGCCAGGCGGAAGTTGGAGGAGAAGCCACCTAAGACTTTGAACGAGGCAATTGAGAGGGCTGAATGTTTCTCAGATGTCCCTAGGGGTGAAAGACAAGGCCGTACGGAGCTGAATCACAAGAAGACCCGGCGGGAAGGTGGCTCCTTCCGACCGGAAAAGAAGTGGGATAGGCCACGCGGCGACAATGGCTCGTGGAAATCAAAGGGAGGGCCATCACAAGCCAAGGCGGCACCCGGTGCTTCGAAAGGAAAAGCGGGTGGAGCGGCCTATGGCGCACAGAAGGCAACCTTTGATGGAGTGTGTTTCAATTGTGGGGAGCCCGGGCACATGGCCAAGAAGTGCACGAAGCCCCGGCAATTGAACATGACTCGGGCGACCACAGAGCTGTCGGAAGATACCATCAGTCGCTTGGTGGAAGCGGTGGTCGCCAGGACTTGCAAGGTAGGCAAATTTTCTTGTGAGTTGTATCAGGAAATTGGCGCCTTACGTAAAGGGAGTCAGTTATTGTTCGTGGATGGGATAATATCCAGAACTAATGTGTCGTTTGGTGGACACAGGAGCGTCGCACTCCTTCATGACACCGGCAACGGCACAAAAGTTGGGACTCCCGACAAGTGACGTGGGGGCCTCTATTGAGGTGCGTTCTGCCAAAGGAGAACCGCAATTGACGACAAGGTTAGCATTTGATGTTCCTCTTCAACTGGGGAGTTGGGAGGGACGTGAGAACTTCACCATCTGCGAGATCGATGGAGTAGATCTCATTTTGGGGATGACTTTTTTGAGCAAATCCGGAGCGGTCATAGATGGCCGCAAGAGAGTAGTCACGCTGTCATGTGGGAATGGTGGGGAGATCTTACGAGTGTCGGAAATGCCCAAACCCGTGGGAGGGCGAATGAACCTTCTGTCAGCAAGGGAGTGGGCCGTGGAGGAGGCACACGAGCCACAGTTTTTGCTTTACATTAGAGAAGTGAAGGGAGAAGGCGATGGGGAGCCGAGCCCAGATTGGATCAAGGGGATTTTGGAGAGATACCAGGATGTGATGTCGGAGGATTTACCAAGCGGCTTGCCACCACGAAGAGGAGCTGACCACAAGATTGAGGTGATACCGGGATCGGAACCGCCTGCCAAGGCGCCCTACCGGTTAAGCCACAGAGAGTTGGTCGAGCTGAAGACTCAGCTCAAAGATCTAATGTCAAAGGGGTACATCCGGCCGAGTAAGTCACCTTACGGAGCCCCGGTGCTATTCGCAGACAAGAAGGATGGGACGCTACGGATGTGTGTCGATTACAGGGCTTTGAATAAGGTGACTATCAAAAACCGGTATCCTTTGCCAAGGATCGACGACCTTTTCGATCGGTTGGCAGGAGCGAAGTATTTCAGCCGGATCGATCTGCGCTCCGGCTATCATCAAATTCGAGTGGCGGAAGGAGATGAGGAGAAGACCGCGTGCAGGACAAGGTATGGTTCATATGAGTTCTTGGTGATGCCTTTTGGGCTCACCAATGCACCCACGACCTTTAGCACGCTGATGAACAGCCTTTTCCAGGAGTGGTTGGATGATTTTGTGATCGTGTACATCGACGACATCTTGGTGTATTCGAAAACAAAAGAAGAGCACCTGGAGCACCTCAAAAGGGTGTTCCAGAAATTGCGGGAAGGGAAGCTGTATGCCAAAGCTTCAAAGTGCGAATTCGGGGTCACAAAAGTGGAGTTCCTGGGGCATGTGATTACACAGGATGGGATCAAAATGGATGACAGAAAGGTGAGGGCGATCTTGGACTAGGAGCCTCTGACTTCGGTCCCGGGAGTGCGATCCTTCCTAGGACTCGCCTCCTATTACCGGAAGTATGTGAGAAATTTTGCCAAGATCGCGGGGCCGTTGTCAGACCTTCTGTGTAAATCCAAAGTCTGGGTATGGAACACCTTGTGTGGCCAAGCTTTTGCTGAATTGAAGCAGCGGATGGCGGAAGCTCCAGTCTTGAAAATCCCGGAGGTCGATCGGCCGTTCGAGATTCATACAGATGCGTCGGACTTTGCGATTGGGGGTGTACTGATGCAAGATGGACGTCCAGTGGGTTACGAAAGTAAGAAACTGAACGAAGTGGAGCGACGGTGGCCGACGCACGAAAAAGAGATGAAGGCGGTGGTGCACTGTCTTGAGCTTTGGCGCCACTATGTTGGTTCCAACCCAGTGAAGGTGTTCACGGACAATGTTACGGTGAAGTATTTTGCCACGCAGCCCAAGTTGTCCCCAAAACAACTTAGGTGGCAAGATACTTTGGCGGTGTTTGACGTGGATATCCAATACAAACCGGGACGTGACAATGTGGTGGCCGATGCTTTAAGTATAAAGCAGCAGCTCCTGATGGTGTACAGGGGCGAGACGGCGCTCCAAAGGAAGATCCGGAAGGCTTGCCAGAAGGATGAGCTGGCGAAGTCCGTGATGCAAGACTTGAGGAGGGGGGTTAAATCGCAATTCCACTTACAAAATGGACTGCTCCGGTATAAGCAAAAGCGTCTCTACGTGCCGAAGGGAGGGATCAGAGATAGTCTCTTGAGAGAATGCCATGATAGCCCGCTTGCGGGCCACGGCGGAGCCAAGCGCACTACGGCACTCTTAAAGAAAGAGTATTTCTGGCCCAAACTGAGGGAGGAGGCAAAGGAGTATGTCAAGACATGCACCACATGCCAACAAAACCGGAGCGAGTACAAAAAGCAAGCGGGGCTGTTACAACCCTTGCCGATTCCAGAGGGGACTTGGGAAAGCGTCTCGATGGATTTCATGACTGCTATGCCGCTGTCAAAAGGATTCGATGCAATCATGGTGGTGGTGGATAGGTTCAGTAAAATGGGCCATTTCATCCCCACCAAGGAGACGGCAACGGCGCAAGAGACAGGGCGACTTTACTTCGCCCACGTCTTAAAACATCATGGAGTCCCGAAGGATATTGTCTCGGACCGCGATCCAAAGTTTACGAGTAAATTTTGGAGGACACTTTGGAAGAAGATGGGGACGAGGCTGCTAGCTTATAAAAGTGGGAGAGGTAAATTGGCTTAATCGTGTGTTTGCGTAGTGCCAAAATCGGGTGACCTTCTTTGGGAGTTCACGTGCTAGTGCGCACCTGGCGCGTGCGCGTACTATAACTGCGCTACCGAGGGGGTTGCCTTGTAGTGCTGGCTAACGTGGAAGCTACGTGCTTCCGTTCACGTACTATAATCGTGTAGCCTCGGGACGAAGTCGTAGTGCGGCTTCGGCGTGTTCCCGTACCTCAGGCCAGCATTCCAAGGCGGACCCAATTGTAGTGATTGGGGCGCACGGTTGGTTCAAGGTTATCTTCCTAGTCAAAGAGGGTTCCAGGTGAACCCTTGCTCAAGGTGATGCCAAAAGCGGCATCATGAGCGATCGCAAGCAATGTTGTTGCAGTAAGGCGATTCGATCCTCAGGGAGGATCGTTCCTTGGCCTTGAAGTAGGCCAAGAAGAGTGCACTGGGAGGAGCTTGAGAGGCTCCACCCTTGGCCGGAACTTGGAGGAAGTCGGCCGAACTAGCTAGTGGAGAGTAGAGTCAAGTGTGGGGTTTTGGTTCTTTGCCATGGGACGCCATGGTACGGAAACAAACTCCTTGATGTGGGACGCCACAACTTGGATGTTTGTTTCTACAAAATGGACAAGTCGATGAGGACATCGACTCCCTGTTGGTAGGGGTGTGTGTCGCGACCCTTTGCCTTGAGGGCAGGGGGGTCGGGACACATGAGGGGTTGCCCCTGTGGTGGGGGCAGCGGCAGCGATAGGTATGGGGGGCTGAAGCACCCTTGAGTGCCCAAGGCACCCAAGGAGGCGGAGGCACTCACTAAGGTGGAGCCCCGCACACCGGGTTGCGGTGGGGGTGGCTCCACAAGGGGTGGTGGTAGCTTAGCGGGACTTAGTGGGGGTGGCATAGGACTCACCATGGGGGCGGAGACCTCGTGGTGGGAGTCGTGGGGAGTCTTGGGACTCATCACGGTCCATAGGGGCCATGGTGAGTGGGCCAAGACTCACCGCGACTCATCACCGGGAGTCGAGGGTTTTCGTGGTGGTTCGCCATAAAATGGCATGGCTGGTTGTGAAACCCCCGCGGACAGCTACAGAAGTATATATAAGGGGAGTAGCGTCGCGGCCCTTTGCCTTGAGGGCAGGGGGTCAGGACACATGAGGGGCTGCCCCTGTGGTGGGGGCAGCGGCAGCGATAGGTATGGGGGGCTGAAGCACCCTTGAGTGCCCAAGGCACTCAAGGAGGCGGAGGCGCTCACTAGGTGGAGCCCCGCACACCGGGTTGCGGTGGGGGTGGCTCCAACAAGGGGTGGTGGTAGCTTAGCGGGTCTTAGTGGGGGTGGCATAGGACTCACCATGGGGGCGGAGACCTCGTGGTGGGAGTCATGGGGAGTCTTGGGACTCGTCACGGTCCATAGGGGCCGTGGTGAGTGGGCCAAGACTCACCGCGACTCATCACCGGGAGTCGAGGGTTTTCGTGGTGGTTCGCCATAAAATGGCATGGCTGGTTCTGAAACCCCCGCGGACAGCTACAGAAGTATATAAGGGGAGTAGTGACCCCGAGAACGGTGCAAGCCCGTTGGTGACCAAAAACTAGTGAGTAAGCGAGCGAGCCGGAAAGCGACCAAAGAGTGGGGAGCTGTTCCGGACTGCCATCTACCAAAGGGAATTCCACTAGGCCCAAATAGGTGGAGGGTTTAGTGGGGGAGCGAAGGGGGACCGTTATGTCCCGGTGAGCAGCCGAAGCTCCAAGTTGGCCCGGCGGCCAGGTTGGGAGTCAGGCGCGCGCATCAAAGCGAGTAACTATGACTTGAAGGGGAGTTTACCGAAGTGAGGTGCGCGACATATTTGACGGGAGACGACGGAGGAAACAGAGAAAGAGAAAGATGAAAGTGATGATTGTAATCTTCAGTCTGATTCAGATAATGACATTTCTGTAGGAGATAGTGAACAGTACTCGGGATCCGTCCTTCCGTCCTCTCCAGGATACAGTCCTCACTCTCCTCAGTATGCAGTCCTTGTAAATTCTCCAGAATATGTCCCTGCTGATTCTCCAGAATATGTCCCCGCAGATTCTCCTCAGTACGACCTTGGAGATTCTCCAGAATACATCTCTGGAAATTCTACGACATATACACCTAGAGAGTACTCCCCTGAAACCTTGAGGATGATTCGAGAGAGCCTCTTGTAGTTATTGTAGATACAAGAAAATGAAAAGATGAAACTCATCTTACAAAAGAATATCGATTTCTTGTAGAAATTATATATTCGTTATAGGAACAATTTTGAGACCGCATGATGTATGGAATGGCGAGACGAGCCTTCTCTGAATAAATGTATTATTCTTCTTATAAGTGAAATCGTTTTCTCCTCCTGAATTGAACTCTTTTATCTGTCAGCTATGAGCGTATGAATTGTTGAACCTCCACTGGACAGTGGAGGTTACTGTCCTGGGAATCTTGTATGGTTGTCATGATATGTGTCTGAGGACCGAGGTGGTTTGTTCTGTGGACAACAACATTACCCCGAGGGATTGTATTGTTGGAATGTGCAAACCTATCTGTGGTTCATTTGTTTCTCGAAAATCTCCGAATTTCAAGAATGATCACCTGGCAATTTTTGAGCTGAACCCGGAGATCACAGAATGGGGCATTTTACTCGTTGGCACACCTCCGGACCATAAGTTCCGGTTCCAATACAAGATTGGTGCAGAGGTCGCCGAGCTCAAATATGCAGATGTGGTCGACATAGAGCTGGAGATGGATGTGGAATTTCCGATGTTGGTAATGTTCATGATGGAAGATGGTAGATTTCCCAGAACGTTTGGCTTCAAACTGAAGGTACGAATTCTAAGGAAGGCCATGATGAGAGAGTCCAATTCGGGCGGGGTTCACATATTGCGACGAGGGTACTCAATTTACAGATGAAGGTTTTTGCATGGCTTGGGGTATTTCTTGGATGTGCTTTACTTAAAGGGTAAGGAGATTGCAAAGACGCGAGAGGAGGAGGCTGCAAGAGCGAAGCCAAAGAAGGGAAAACGGAAATCCATTGACGCCGGTGGTGATGACAATGAAGCCGGTATATCAGGGGAAAGAAGAAACAAAAGGAGGAGATGGATCATGCGTTCATGACAGATACCAAGAAACCCAAGGCTGCAGACATATTCGACAAAGACAAGTGTGAGAAGATGCTGGAGAGGCTGGAGCAAGACTACAAGGACATGTTTCCTTTTGGGTTTGAGGCGACCCATGACGTCAAAGTTTCCATGATGGAGCTTGCTCCCAGAGATATGGTGTACAGGCCCCTAAATGTGAAGCACAAAGACGAAGTCAAAGCGCGTCTTTACCAGCTCCGGGTGTTCGACTCCAAACATCCAGTTTATTTGATTCCCGCAAACCCCGAGAAGCCTATGGAGGTTTCTAGTTCGAAACCTCGAAACTGGAAGGAGGTGGAAAATTCCAGATTCTTCGTCATCGGTGGACAACACACGATCATTGCTGCCAAGGTAAATTTCCCGACAAAATCCAATTTTTGTAACAACATGAACCTCCACTGAACAGTGGAGGTTCATGAACTTTAAACAACATGCTTGTTAGGTCGATATCATTTCTGACCTTATTCAATTATGTCGCAGGAACTTGTGCAAGACGTAGACGACGACAATCTTAAGAAGTACTACACTGACTGGCCCTCAAAGATTATATGGTCAAAGGATCTTATGAGGCTCGTGAAGCTATCTAAGCTCCTAAACGACCCGAATAAGGCGCAGAGATTTGACACAACATTTCCCGAGAAAGTTGCACATGCCCGAAATTTCTTCGAGCTGAGGGGGAGGCCGAAAAAGTACAACGATCACACAACGAAGTCGGAGACTAGACAATGGAAGGTAAATGATTCATTGTGTTTTCCGTTCATTTTGCTAGAGAACAAAAATATTCTCAAGCTTGGATTTAATGTGACGAACGGAGACCGCATTACGAAGCAGGAGACAATACAAAAAAACCTTCATAAGGGAGGGTGCTACAATGAACGAGCGGGATGGTTCAGCATTTGGAAATTCGACATGATGGGGTCTTTTGTAATGTGTCTTGTTTGGTAATGAGGTGCTTGTCCAGTTCTTATTTTCCCAATCTATTTATGTTCTCCACCTGTAACAGTTCCGCAAATGTGCCGCAAAAATACTTGAAACATCATATGATCATGAAAACGTGATGTTGCGGAGAACGCTTCCAAAACTTTTCATGCTCATTGGGTTTTTCAAGGATTTTCTAGGTACACTCTTGGAACTGTTCCTAGTGGAGAACATGAACAGATTGGACAAATTTGACTTGGAGGAGCACCGCATTCCGAAGCAGGAGACACTACAGAAAGAGCTTCAAATTACAAGGCACAACAAGATGGACGAAGATGAATTCACAATCGAATCATCACTTGGTGTATAGTATAATTGACAAGATAGTTGTGATTATTGTTTCATCTCAAGATTAATATCAAATATTGAATGAAATTTCTAACTTTGGCCCTGATATTTTTTGTAGGAATTTATGCAAGGATGTCAACTCATACTGGAGATGAGTAGCCTGAAGGAGGCCATGGTTCTGGTTCTCTGTGACGAAGACGTATGGAACCTGTGGGAGGAGGTTTTCAAACAGTGGGAACAAGGAAAGCTTATTGATATTTTCGGGATTCAGTGCAAGGGTGAACAGCTACCGTTGAATAAAACCGCTATCGTGAAACTACAAGGACTTAATACCAAGGCAGTTGAAAAGAGTGGCGGAGAAAATCCTAAACAGAGACATTTGCATTCGGGGAACGAAATTCAAGGGCGCGGACAAATCCAAAAACACAATGAGCGCGTATATTGACCAAATGAAATTGCGACGGTTTATTATCGACGATGTAATGGAAGTCTTAGGGTGGCCTCGGAGGAGCAAACAGAACCCGGAACTGTATACCAAACAAGAGTGGTGTGATGTTAAAAAAAATTACAACTTCAACAAAGCTGAGTTTGAAACATTTCGAGATAGGCTCGGGAACGACTACATTGTTAGCAAACAGAAGATGAATATGGAGACGCAGCCAATGACTGCTGCCTTCAAGAAGTATATCTTGTCGTGCAAGCAGACCTTCGAGGATAACCAGAATGCCCTGGCGATTCTACGCACGAGCTTCAGGTCCCATTACACACAGCTGGGGGGAAACCAGAAATTTGCTGATGCCAGATCACGGTTGGGACTTGCACCAAAGAATCGGTTCGACGACATATCCATGGTATTCGTCAATACAGTTTGTGATGATGACTTTATTGTCTTCGAGACAAATGACTACTCAAATATCTTGGATGCTTTTGTGGCTCAGCAACTCATGTCCAATGCTTTTGTGTTTTTCTCCACACAAGAATCATCGGGAAATCTTGTGTCATACATCCGGAATGGCCCTGGATCAAAATCGTTTATTATCCGACAGGGTTATTACATTCCCGGCGAGTTTGAATCACCTTACAAGAGCTGCACGACTATATTCTTCCGGATGGTCCTCTGCCTCAACTACGTATTTTCGGCAACAGTTGAGGAGATGGTGAATCCGGATGACCACATTCAAACTGTTTTGTTATCGCCGGACCCAATTAATCCCGTTATCCAAGGACCAGATGTAGACCCGACCTCGCAGGAGATGGAGTGCAGGACTTACAATCATGAGCTGAGGCCGGACACCTGCGATTACCTAGTCATTTTTTTTTGTAGGGACGGGATGTCTTGTGTGAACATTTTCGGAGGACTGGCAATGACATACGTTCTTCTTGTAAGCGGATTCTGCATCTTGGAATTGTCTGTGTTTTCAGTTTTCCGGATTTAACTCTCGTATTATTGACGTTGTCGGAAAAGCGTGTTTAACCTGTGTCTGATTGTTCCATTTTTTTAACCTCCACTGGGCAGTGGAGGTTCATGTTATTGGAGTTGTGGGTGTTTGTTATTCTGCAGATTGGTGTATTTGGTAGTTTCTCAAAAGAAAGCCTAACCCTTTCAATCTATCGATGGTTGGTGTTCGTCGGATTTATTTTGATATCATTATTTGGTTTCATTGCAGGAAAGAAATATTCGTGTGCTCGACATAAACTTTGTAACAAAAAAGAAATTTTATAGAAGCAAGGTGGAGGCCTATTTCAGGACCCTCCAGATTGACAATCAGACTATCACAGGAGATGGAGATGACGGAGACTCATTGCATGATGACGAAGTGGACAAAGAAGATGATGACGAAGGGCACGACAAGGATCAGGACGAGGAAATGGAGGAGAAACAAGAAGAGGACGAGGAGGAGGAGAAAGACGAAGATGAGAACATGGAAATCGTCAACAGAGTCCAGGGGCAGATGCGGCTAATGTTGGAAAGGGAAAGAGAGGGCCAGGAAATTTCACGGTTGGATAATCTAGGTAGTACTCCAAATACCCAAGAACGCGTTGCGCCACAAGATGTACACAATCTGGACAGCTCTTCCTCCAGTTCCGATAACACCACGAATAAGAATCTGGCTTCTCCAAGCGGACAAGAAGCGACATCGACGGAGTTCGTTGAAACCCTCGGTCAAGGGTTCACACCTGTGGAAGGTGACGAGCCATTCATTATGTCACCGGATCCCGTTAACAATCGTCGTGAGCTGGTGTCCCAGAATGTCACCCAGGATCTGGTTCTGGATGTAGGTAACGAATGACAATTAGTGAAAGTTTATTCATACACACTTCTGAATACAATATGATAATATTGTAATTATACATACTTGTGAGTGGAATAATCCGAATGTTATTTCCATAAGACAATATTGTAATTATATATAATCCCAATATTTTCCTTATATCCGTCTTTCTGGACTTCCGAATAAAACATATTTCCACCCGGATACATATTTCCGTTCGCACACCTTTGTGGACAGCCACTAACCGATTTGGATAACTTTTCTTGTAGATCCAAGAATCCAATTCAGAGGAAATGACACACACAAGAAAAGGATCAAAGGACACTCAAACGGTGAAGAGACACGTGGATCTGACAGTGAGGGCCAGGTCACCTGAGCCGGTTCCGCAAGTAACCTCCACTGTCTAGTCGACGTTGCCATCAAGGGACGCAGGGATTGTAGCTCCCCACTCTTTGGTCGCTTTCCGGCTCGCTCGCTTACTCACTAGTTTTTGGTCACCAACGGGCTTGCACCGTTCTCGGGGTCACTACTCCCCTTATATACTTCTGTAGCTGTCCGCGGGGGTTTCATAACCAGCCATGCCATTTTATGGTGAACCACCACGAAAACCCTCGACTCCCGGTGATGAGTTGCGGTGAGTCTTGGCCCACTCACCACGGCCCCTATGGACCGTGATGAGTCCCAAGACTCCCCACGACTCCCACCACGAGGTCTCCGCCCCCATGGTGAGTCCTATGCCACCCCCACTAAGTCCCGCTAAGCTACCACCACCCCTTGTTGGAGCCACCCCCACCGCAACCCGGTGTGCGGGGCTCCACCTAGTGAGCGCCTCCGCCTCCTTGAGTGCCTTGGGCACTCAAGGGTGCTTCAGCCCCCCATACCTATCGCTGCCGCTGCCCCCACCACAGGGGCAGCCCCTCATGTGTCCCGACCCCCTGCCCTCAAGGCAAAGGGCCGCGACACTACTCCCCTTATATATACTTATGTAGCTGTCCGCGGGTTTTCACAACCAGCCATGCCATTTTATGGCGAACCACCACAAAAACCCTCGACTCCCGGTGATGAGTCGCGGTGAGTCTTGGCCCACTCACCACGGCCCCTATGGACCGTGATGAGTCCCAAGACTCCCCACGACTCCCACCACGACGTCTCCGCCCCCATGGTGAGTCCTATGTCACCCCCACTAAGTCCCGCTAAGCTACCACCACCCCTTGTGGAGCCACCCCCACCGCAACCCGGTGTGCGGGGCTCCACCTTAGTGAGCGCCTTCGCCTCCTTGGGTGCCTTGGGCACTCAAGGGTGCTTTAGCCCCCCATACCTATCGCTGCCGCTGCCCCCACCACAGGGGCAACCCTTCATGTGTCCCGACCCCCCTGCCCTCAAGGCAAAGGGCCGCGACAGAATAACTCCCTCGAACATTGATTCGTCAGTGCCCGGATTTATGAAGGTTCGCACATCAAAGCCCACATCTGATATTTGATTCTTAGATCTCTTCTTGAAGGTTTTTGTTTTCGATACAACCAGTGATTCGTCTTGGTTTTCTGCTTCGTTGATGCTTACTGGATTCTGTCTCCTTGGCCTTTTACAGATGTCAACAACGGTCTCAGAACCATCTTTGGCCACCGTGTGAACTCCTACTCCCGTTCTTTTTAAACTGACAGAACAAAAAATCAACGCAGGGGAGGAACCTACATAAGTCTATCTCAATACATTCTTATGTTGTGCCTTGGCATAGTAACACGCAGGAACCTCCACTGGGCAGGCGAGGTTCGTGTGGTTTGTCCTGTCGGAGTTTATGGAGGTCAAGTAGAGGTCTAGTGGTCTACGAAGACTAGTCTACTAGAGTTGCCTAGCCCCGAAGAAAAACCCGTTATCAAATATCGGAAATTCGGAAAAACAATCGCTAAAAACCATGATCCTAACCCGCCATAACCCTAATCCATAACCCTAATAATCCAGCAGCGCCAGTAAAGCAGGACCACAAACCACCCATACCAACCACCATACAAACCACCAGCAGAGAAGCAGCAATGCATTGAAACACCTAAACAACTTTAATCAATTCAAACTAATTGAAACAGCTTTGGAACCACATGAATTGAAAAGAGATGCTCCGCATCAGGCAAGACAACACACTCACGAAACATGACATGCAAGAATCAAATTGTGCTCTATAACCTCTGGAACGAAAGCGAGTGAGGAAGAGAAGCAAAACAACAGCGACGTGGGCGATGATGACCAACAAAAGCAACAGCAAAACAAAAAGAAAAGCAAATCAACAAACGGAACAAAGAGAGAATGAGATAATGACAAGCGAGCAAGAGAGAATGACATCAAACCACATGCGTAAACGAGAACATTACCTGCTAGATGCGTGAGCCATTTCGGTGCCTCTGTTGCTGACCTGAAACGCCTGACCCTTAAGCTTCCACCGCTCCGCTCCGCTCTCCCTTACGCTCTGCTTCCTTCCCGTCTCCTGTCTGCACTTGAATCCGCTGTCTGCTTCCTTTCCTCCACTGCACTCTCACGCTGCACTGAACTGCACGCTCTCTTCTCTCAGCTCTCATGGCACCATGCACAACACAGTCTTTGCTCTTCACACTCTCCGCTCTTCAAAACTCTTTTTTTTCTAGCGCTGCTCGGTCTTACCACTTCCGCAGCGCTTCCGCGTACACAATGGAGTGGTGAAAGGGTGGGCTGAACGACCACACCCCTTATATGGTGCCGTCGCAAAGGATCTGAACCATCGCGTCCTTTCGAAATCGAACGGTCGCGCGTGTTCCATCCAACATCTATGCAAATATCATCCAATTCATCTTTTCATTCTATCCATCCATTTTACGAATGACTAGATGAAATGAAAAATTAGATGAATGAACGAGAAAATATAACGTTAATGATCCCTTGTACAGGATCATCAATTATAACCCCGTGGGATATTTCCCACACCCCCCACGTGACGATAAATGAAATGTACAAGCCAGATCCTCTTGCGGCGTTTTGTCGCTGGGAATAATTGCTCCTGACCATGTCTACATTCGGCGGATTAAGGCTTGGAATATTTCCACTGTCACTCATTTACGCCTGCCACATTCTCGGCTGAGTGTCATAGCTGCACCTTGTCATCGGCGTCAGGCCATCATCCACTTGGACAACATTGAATGCAAAATACAAACTGCTTTATAAGCACGAGTGCGAGACCATTGAACCACCGTTATCGGCCGTTATCTTTCTGGCATCATAATTGTTACATAGGGATCTACCAGTAAATGACACTCTTTTCCGAAATCGGTCAAAGAATGCACTCCTGCACCATCCAGAACCGTTCGATTGTGGCCATACCGGATATCAACGGCGACAGAAATCGATCTGGGAGACAATGTATCGCACTATCCCATTGGAGGAGTTCCAGCGGGCAACCTGGTTTCCACCTCTATATAAGGTCTGAGTGCAAACTGTTCAAACTTCTATCTCCATACCGCTCACTTGCAGATTGTGTTCCCCGCACCTCTCTGGTCATCTCCCACCTCGCTTCCCATACTGCACCTTTCTAAGCATCCAGTACCTCTGCGGCCATCGCAGGTGTAATTATCTGAATTTCCATAATCTCTCGTGTGAACTGCATTTTCACCCGTAGAAAATGTTAAGACATCTATGTGTTTTCTATACTCTACAGGAAAATCTACTTATTTGTCATCTGCATGTTTAGAAATTACAGTCCAATTCTCTCCGATTTATGTATTTCGTTATACCTGAAGTCGTGGACCTCCACTGGACAGTCGCGACAATGCTCACATCCATCCGTCATTACAATTATTCATCCACGTAACCATGTTCATCCACTAATATTCATCCATCCGACTTTTTCTGTATCTCATCTAACCTCCACTGTACAGTGGAGGTTATATAATTAGACACAATCTTCAAATGACATGTTCCAGACCAAACAACAATTCCATTTCTATTCTACTTCTCTGAAACGTTCATACGCGAGTGTATTTCCTTTTATTGAATTGATTCATCTCTGAATAGAGTCTTCACTCATACTGCTTATTACTGTCAGTAAGGTCGTCACGGAGGGGTTTCCAGTTTCTTGAACCTCGCGTGTGCAGTGGAGGTTCCGGTGATCATGATTTTAGAGACGGGTCAAAGAGTGTTTCTTACTCTTCCCGGGTCCTCATCTCCAGTAGCCACTGGGGACTGCTTTAATGTCTCCGGGGTTGGGACATGTCATGGACAACAATTATCTTCCTCAACCATTTCAGTAGTTCTCATCTCCTGTGATGAAGCACACTCATTATGTCCTCTTCCTTATGGACATATGGATGCTGACACCTTGAAGGAGGCCATTGGGACCCCGGTGATGTGGAATGTTGGCAAAGTTCTTGCGGAGAATAACGAGTATCCAGGAGGGCCTGACATGAATCCTGATTTTATGCCGGAGACAAGAGATACTGCCGAGAATTCTGACGACGACGAGGATGAATCAAACCGCAGACCATCGAAGAGTTCCGGGAATCCGAGCGGAGAACTCGGAAGAATCAACTGGAGAAACTTGCAGTGCGTACTGTTGGGTGATGATGGGGGTGCACTATTCGAGGGGGGGGGATTCAAGCCTGCATTCCGGACGAGGTGATCCTCAATGACAAACTGGGAGAGGACGATGTTGGAGTTCTTGTCACCAGAATACTTTCTGGAGGTTCAAGATCTTTGATGTCTCTTGTAAAATGGCCTTTAACAAAATCACGACTTTTGGAAAGTGGGAAACTACTCTCAAATGATCTGGAGAATTTTATTAGATCCTCTGACAGTATCTTGTACGAAGATCACGAGGCAAGTGTGAAGAAAGGGGCGTATCGGCATTTTACGAGAAAGAAGAGGGATTGAGATTTGGAACACTCCAAAAAAAGAATGAAGAATCTTACTCTGGAGGAAGTCCGGTCCGTGAGCAGCAAACCTTGTTGCAGACTTCACTGCTGTCAATATTTCGATTGGCAAAAAACTTTGGCTATCCGTACTTCTTTTTGGGGATCCACTTTCGATGAGAGGAGAGAACACGGACTGAATGTTTCGAAACGACTTCACATGGTGGAAGGGACCTCTCGCAGGGCATACGTTACGATTAAGGGTGTGGATGTATGTGAGACTGCTTGGTGGATAATTCTTGGAATTGGCAGGTCCACATACATGGAGTACAAAAAGTTGAGTAAACAGGGTTGGTTGTCAAGTCTCCATGGGAACCGTGGAGTGAAGAGGCCACGCCCAAGGACGCTTCAAGCAGAGGGTAACATTATGTCCATTGTCAACGGAAATACTGACCTTATGCCCCATAAGACAAGATGCATTGGGAGGGAAGGAGGGATACTTTGAGAGTCTTAACACCTGAAATGAACTGGAAGCGAATACGAGACGAGTCCAACAAGGTATGAAATCTCCATTCTTCAATTTCTTTCCTGGAATATTTTTCTGATTCAATGTGGATGATCCTCCCTTCGATTTTGTCTCTTTCGACTGTGGTTCTAGCTTCATGAACCTCCACTGTCCAATGGACGTTCCTTTCCTGACCCTGCCTTATTGTAACAGACCAACAGACTTTTCGGGTTGGAAGGAGTCTCGCAGTCGGCTGTTAGCCGCATCCGGAGTCGGATTTTTCCTAACGTGGAGGTTCGTAAAACTGCGAGTACATTTGCGAACTGTACGGAGTGTGAGATGTTCAAGGACCTGATCAGAAAGTCTGTCAAGAGAAGTGCGGAACAGGTGACACACAAACGAGCACTTGATAAACATTTGAGGCACCAAGAGTCGTGCAGAAGACTGTACCATAGCTGGAGGAATGAGTCTGTTATGATTCCGGAGGAGTTTCTCTGTATTATTCACGACAACAGCTGTTCCAAGGCTACAGACTCCAAATAAGATGATTTCTGGATTGGGTCAAATTCCAGTTTCACTAACGGGAATGGTCACGCACGAACACTGTGATAGAGCTTACGGTCAGTATTCTCTTGAGTTCTGGAAGGGAAATTCAAACTTTACAATTGGTTCTTTGGCACGTTGCTTGCGCCAGCTGGAGAAGCCAACCTGTTGCAAGTCCAGGAACATTTTCGATTACCGACTTCAAAACGAGTTCTTCGAATCACTTTTAAGAGATAAATCGAGATGTTTGGATGCTCTTAAACCCTGCAGGCCGGAAGACAAACGTGGTGCTCGTCTACTTCCGAGAAGACTGTACTTGCAAATGGACAACTCTGCGAAGGACAATAAGAACAGATGGATGCTTGCTTTTCTATCCCTCCTGACCGCCAAAGATGTTTTTGAAGAAATCCAGCTAGGGTTCCTGATGGTCGCATGAGGACATCAACGGGTTTTTTAGCTACCTTTCGAAGAAACTGAAGGAACGAAACACCTACATTCTTTCGGATTTGATGAGGTCTTTTATGACCTCGCAAGATCTACAGTTCATTCCACAGATTATTCAGGAGGTTCTCGACTTCAAGAATTTTGTCAAGGGCTGTATTCTGGATGGAAAGGAGGCATTGGTCGGGATTTCGGAGATGCATATCTTCCGTTTTTTTAAGGATGCGGAGGGCTGGCCCGTCATGAAGTACAAGAAGTCTGCTACTGATTCGGATTGGCTTCCAACAAACAATAGCGTGAAGATGTGGAAGTCCAATCCTGACGGGACTCCGAAGCTCCCTGAAGGAGACCCAAACGCCATTCCAAGGAGACCTATCTGGGGAGTCGGGGACGACTCCTCCGAAAAACAGTCATTCATTAATAATGGAATAAAAAATACAGGGATTTTTGGACGAAATGAATGATGATTGACGATCATTACAGAGGTCGAATGGAACAATACGACCAGTACTGGGGAAACATTCTCGCCGAGCTGGATAAGCCAATTCCAGAAGCTCCCGACCATATTCAGCTTCTTGAGGGATTCTGGCCGAAATCAAATTGGTCCAAGATCATCACAGAGATGGAATCCATCCACATATATTGCCAGATGTGGAAGAGGAGGATGAAATCCTAGAACCTTACTGTGGCCCGAGGTGTGAGCGACCAAGAATATCCCTGAATCCGTTCAAGGATATTGAGAAAGGGTTTTTTTGTGCTCGTTCGCCCTTATGACCCAAGTACGTGCCTGGTCTGGATGGGGGTGGCAATATCTGACGTGATCCGCGAAAGGGAGGATCCTAATTTTAAGAAGGTGAAGGTGGAGTGGTGGAGACCGAGAAAAGGTGGTAACCCAACAGACTTGGAAAGGTACAGGGACTGTTGGTCAAAACTTTGGGAGTATAACTCGTCAGATCCTTTTCAATGGATCCACGTGAACAATGTTGTGTGGACAATGTCTCCATGAAAAAATACGACAAGGAATAGCACTAAGAGAATTACTGCCGCCGAAGTGAAGGCGCGCGCTAATTTGGAGGAGGCTAATCGTCAATCAGAAAATGAGTCGTGCGAGCGAGTTCCAGACTAAGGACATATTGTTGAGGTCAACTCCAGTATTTCGATTTAAGAAATAAATTTTTCTTCTCTATATGGCCCTTCTTGTTTGCGTTTGGGGATCATTTTTGTTATCTTCTTATGTCGCACTGAACCTCGAATGTCTAGTGGATGTTCTCGTCCTTTGTTTCTGGTTTGCTGGATGCTGGCCTGCTGTACGTCCTGGTCAACAATGATGACCCTGTGGGGGAGTTTCGCCTACATAACATATAGATCACAAGAACAAAATGGGTGGGCACGACCACTGGAGTCTTCAAATTCGGTCAAAGAGGTTTTTAACAACGGAAGAAAATAGCCCATTTCCAATCCTTCTCTGGAACATTGGACTTGCTTTTCGCATAACCAATTCTCCCACTGAAGTCTCACACTAGGAAGAGCCTTACTCAATCGTTGTTGATATACAGTTTTTCAATTTGCCAGTCCTCAAGTTTTTTCTATGAGGTTTTCCTCCATTTTCCCTCTAACCTCTACGACTTTTCTGCACCAAATTTTCATTTCATTTCATTTTCATACTTCTCATCTTTGGCCCTGGTTTAAGAGGGAATTTCACATGTCCTTTTCCGTTGTTCAAATTTTAAGCAATTTTTATTTCTCATAGTTTTTTTTTGGTGGTCTGACTTTTTATCCTCTCTCATGTTTCCAGGCGCTTCCCAAAAGTCCTTATATAACGCCATTTACTTTCCAAATCTATTCATACCATAACCATAGTCATAACCATAACCATTATGGTTATTGAAATGTCTTCTCCCTTCACATTTGCGCTAGTTTTTTTCTTTGTTTTGGATTGACATGCATTTAGGCATGTTACAATTTGCTTTCTATGTTACATCTTAATACTAGGTCCAGGTTCCAACGACGAGTCTTTCATTTAAATACTTGTCCATAATATTAGGTTATTCATTTTTTTTGCTTACTATTACCCTACTAACAACACTAAGTTCTAGCGAAGTCTAGAGTTTTCCATAAGACTTCTTGTTTGTCTATTTTGTAACTTAAACAAAAACCCTAAATCCTTACCCTAAACCCTTACTAGAAAACCCTAAACATTTACCCTTAACCCAATACCCCAGAACCCTTTCCCTTCCCTTTGCAAATGGGAATCAACTATCCATACCATAATTATAACCATTTTGGCTATCCAAATCTCTTCAATGTAACCAAATTTACATTTTGTACCATACTAACACACACTAAGTTGTAGCGAGTGCAAGTCTTCCGGCATGTATGCTCACCATTTCTGCCTTCAACCCAAGCCCTAAACCCTCGTCGAAAACCCTAAGGAAAACCCTACGCCATTGTTACGTCTAAACCCCTACCCTTCCGTGCAACTGGGAATGAAGTATCCATACCATAACCATAACTATTTATGATTATTCAAATCTCTTCGCCCTTCACCTTGCGCAAGGTTTTGCCTTTGGTTTGGATTGACATGCACTTACCTTTTTTATCGAACTTTGCTTTCTATGTATCTTAATACCAGGTTCCAAGGACGAGTCTTTCATTTAAATACTTGTCCAATGCAATGACTACACTTCCATAATATTAGGTTATTCATTTTTATTTTGCTTAGTACTACCTTACTAACAACACTAAGTTGTAGCGAGTGCGAGTCTTCCGACATGTATGCTCACCATTTCTGCCTTCAACCCAAACCCTAAACCCTCGTCGGGAACCCTAAACAAAACCCTACGCCATTGTTACGTCTAAACCCTTACCCTTCCCTTGCAAATGGGAATGAAGTATCCATACCATAACCATATATATCTTAATACCAGGTTCCAAGGACGAATCCTCAATCTAAATACTTCTCCGGCCCAATGACTCTTCCATAATATTTGTTTCTCCATTTTTATTTTTATTTTTTATCCTTCTAACACACACCAAGTTCTAGCGACTGTGAGTCTTTCACATTTGTTTGTCCAATAGTGTTCTTAAACCTGACAAACCGAAAACCCTACCTTTACCATCACCCCTAAACCATTAATCTTACCATAAACCAATAACTTTAGTGTACTACCCTAGTTACACCCCAAACCTTATTGTACTACCCTAGTACCTCTTCCGAATGTTTCATGCTATTCTAATATTTTACTGCCCTTGTCACATCCAAAACATGATTCATTCCAATGGCGTGGTATGTGAACATTGTGCTTCATATGAAGATTCAATCAAAATTACTAGCAAGTTGTATCGAGTATGGTAGAGTACGAGTTTGGCCCATGTTCGATGCGACCCATTTGTTTATCATGATGACCTGCAATGGAATATTACTTTATTCGACTTCCAAGTGGACGTTCAATGAATTGTTCAATACTGCTACTTCACATTGAGCACTTCAATGTCAAATGGACCTCTTCTATGACACATTTTGAAAAGAAGTATGACATCACATGAAACTTCACAAAGTTCAATCACACATTACACCATGATATTATTAATATTTCAATTAAATTTAATACAAATATATATTAAGTTTAGTCCGGATTTAAGCCAAAAGTCCAGAATTAATTAAAATACAACATACAATTGCAACTAGTTGCGACTTCCATTGGGTTGCAAAATAAGAGGCCGCAAATTTATGATTTGATATAGAAATAAAAAAAAATGATCAACAAATGGTACTGTTACTTGTATAATTTGGGGGGCATTTGGCAAACCATATCGTAAAACTTCGTCGAAGTTAGCATATCTACAATTAGACATATCGTTATAAAGTTGATAAAATTAATGTTCGAATCTTCGTCGAACGGGGAAAATGAAACAATGCATACACGTCAAAACAACATGTATTTCTTCTTAGGAGTATCCACAACCATGCATTTGATCACCCTTTCTTCGAATTCGTATGTTAGATCATAGAGTAAACAACGATTCCACTTATAGTTGCATTATCTTCATCTCATCGTAGAGATTCCTCATCCTAAGAGAGATGTCCAACAAAAACTCAGTTCTTCTTTTTAATGATCTCTTTCACCGTGTCAAAGAACTCCTTCACACCAGTACAAAATCATGAATCCATATTAACGACCCCATACAGCACACACTTTGTGTGTGCTCTTACAGGTGCACGCAAGGAGTGGCGTTCTGAAAATGACATGTAATTGTCATTTCCAAAGCTGATACCACGAGGCATAAGTAACCATCACTCCCAGAATCATCCAGTTTTCACAGTGCTTCCTTTTCCTCTTCTACAATTTCTTTTCTTCCGTGTACAAACAATTTTTGGGGGTTGAGACTGTCCCAAGCTTGGCATTTCTTGAAATGAGTTCATGTTTTTACCTGAAAAAAAACCAACAATCTCTTTTCCCCTACATCACACAAAAACATGGAATCCGGACCAAATGAAAGGTCAGACCTGGATTGCTTTGAAGTCTTTCTCATGATTCATCTGCTCCCTCTCCCGCTCCCGTCTCCCTCTCCTTCTTCATCTACCTCTTTCCTTTTTAACTTACATTCTAGCCCACTAAGCCTCAAACTACAAACTACGTCTCTAGACGTTTTCAAATCCTCAACCCAATTCACATCGATCTTTTCTAAAGCATCCGCCACCCTTAAGAATCCTACTAAAATAAAACCAGTATGGAACATTGGCAGGTGTATCAACCCAATTTTCTAGCATGTGATAGTCTGATTTGCTTAGCACATAAGGTGTTTCCACCTGAGGAACTTGCCCCATCATCTTGATTGTGCCTCCAATATCATAAATTGAGTGACTTATGTAGTTAGTAAACTCCATTACTTCCAAGGCTGCACCAATCTTTTGACCTGATTTCAAGAACTCTAAAACAAATATCAGATGTATACGGGAGGGCATTCCTCGATATAAGGGCACTGCCCGAGGGCAGGAGCCCGAGGGAATGCCCTTATATCGAGGAATGCCCTCCATTCGGGGCCCTCCACTCGGGGCCCTCCCCTACATAAAGCACGTGCAACAAAAAAAGGTACGGCAATGCATTACGCTAGAGTGTAATGCACCGCCCTCGCGTACAAGTGCATTACGCCGGCGTGTAGTGCGCTGCCGTGGCCAAGAGTGCCAATATGCTCTGGAAGGAACAGATAATAACAAAGAGAAAAAACTCAAAGGGTTTTATGTCACCGAAAACAACAAGACTAAGGATATTCTACAAACACTGCACATGCTCTTCAGTACAATCATATGCATGTAACATCTCTAGCATCGAAAGTAATACACTTCCCGAGTAAGGTCCCAAACATCAAGAAGATGCAAACATTTTCTTGGAAAGTATTATAGCTCATCTTGCAATCTCCATTTGAATACAATATAACCGGAAGCTCTCATTTTCTTTTGAGATTTTCTAAAAGTTCTTTGATAGATCCTCATTTTCATGTCATCCTAGAACGATTAAATAGATAATGGGCAATGTCAATCATTATGAGCCCTATATTATTATCTCCATTTTTTTTTTACTTTCTATTTTTATGGCTGAAGCTTCCTCCAATTGCCATGCCACATATACCCAACAAATACGGCACTTTTTCCGGAGTTCCATGGGTTCAAACTATATTCGTGTCATAGTGTTAAGACCACGCGATCATGATACTATCATGATTTAAAAAAATATTTGCGTGATAATCTTGTGACCAGAAAATGTGATCTGGTGCTGCCAGGGCTTTTGCAATGTCTTGGTAAGTCTAGAAACTTCATTCTCATCAAACTACTCAAACTATTACATTACTACCTGTTTCTAAACATCATGAAGTTGATATTGAGTATGAGAAGAGAGGTTATTTGTATGTGGCAGTGTCATGCTATGCCAGTGACATCACAAATAATCTTTCTAAGCAACGACAGCAGTCAACAACGGCTAGAATTTTGAAAGAGTGAATTGACACCTAACTAAGATGTTTCATTATTGAGAAAATGCCACGCTTTGGTTGCTACAAGGACAGCAGTATCACTCAAATGGGTAACTTGACTTGAGCATAATACTTTGGCACTATATTCATGTTTGGGAATGGGATTGATCAATCATGCACGGACATGTGCGATCCTGTCCAAGCAGGTTAGTCTCTCCTCGTGACCACAAACATATCTGACAAAGCTGGGTATAAGAGCATGGTCAATTCCTTTAGAGGTTTATTCAACGTGCATCATCACATCATGTCAAAATTATTGACATTTTTTGCAGTATGTCTACCAAAATTGTTCAAGGTCCAAATTCACAGGCATTTTTCTATGCAAGCCACAATTGTTGCCCTGACTACCGAAAACACCAAGTGAATCAAGCACCTTAAAGCTAGATTGCTGTCAAACTGCACCGAATGCATAACATAAGTGATCACACTTGTTACTGATGTCTTTACATCAACCACCCCGACAAGCTTTGAGCAACTCCATCATAACATAAATTACAGCCCGCACCCAACAAGGCAGATAACCACCAAAGTAACTGCCCTCACAGTGAGATGTCTCAACTCCTTGGAGACACACATCACCTGCTCTTTGCCTTTAGGTGAACAAGCCTGGGGCAGTGCATTAAGCACCCTCCGGAGGCTATGGACAGCTGTTGCAAGCCATATGAGGGCAAGCCCTCTCACCAGCATAGCAATCTTTGCATAATCAAAAGAGGGATTTAAGGAAAACATGCGAGCAATGATCTGCAGAATCATTGCCAGACCGCCCCCCGCCAGTCCCACAGCAATTTGATTCAATCCCCCTGCTAGCTCTTGGGAGTAGCTTTTCTGCATTTCTAGCAGATACAAAGCCCCAGATTTCACGTGTTCAGGGCGAGAAGAGAACATGAAATCAAATGGACTTGTTCTATACTGGTTCCTTGATTTCGTTGAAGTTTTGCGACCACCAGTGGCCTTCGACTGTCGAGAGGTCCTCTCTTTGGAGCTGCTGCTGGCCTTCGTCTGTTGCCGCCTGTTGAAGACAAGGAACACAGAATGTGAGGGTGTATGTATGGTTTAACCATACGACAACATTTTTCCTGCACTGTCTACCTTGCATTTGAGGTAGGGCAGGGGATGAGAAAATTCAATTCTGTGCATTCTAGCTGAACCCAACCACAAATGCAGTATCTAGGCAGATTGCATGAGCAGATAAAGAAAATAATGGACCAAGCGCTTGCAGAAGGAAAATGAACAAAATGGTTTTAATAGCCCAGATAAAGTGACTCACCTAGAAGCCTGGGGGCCATTCTTGAGAGTCTTGCGCTTCTTCTTCTCTCCCAACTTTTCTTGAATTGAAGATGATTTCACAATTTGTTCACTGTCACAAAACCATCTCACATCCTCTTAGTTTCTTGGTGGACAGGAACCGTACTGTCTTTCACTGTTCTCTTTCCTTACTCTGTATCCTCCTTCATTTCATTTAACTCTTTTTGTTTTGGAGTTCCCCTCCCTATTACGGTGAGTAATAGGGAGTTACTGTGAGTTACCCTACTGACCTACTGTACTCGATATGTTAAAGAACACCACAAAAACATCTAGGAACTTACATGGTCGCAACAGAAGAAAACACGGCAGGTGCTCCACGTCTCTCTAGTGCCATACTCGCAGCAGGAGTCAATGAGGTATTGGACAACTTCAACTGGACTGAATCTTGCAATGCGTCGGACTCCCATGGTAGCCACAGGAAACTTGTCAAACTCCTTTCTAGCTGTTTGTTCCCTATCCCTAAAAGAGACCGAGTCCAATTGAATTCTGTAGATGAGAGTCTCAGTACCCCAACAGCTTCTGAAGCTAGACTAAGTTGGGAAGTCATATCAGTTTGTGAGGCTAGATACATCTGAGTTGTTATGTCAATTTGTGGCAGATCCCTTTCAGACATCACATCCACTTGAGGAACTAGATCACTTTGTCGGGCTAACGGAACTGATGACTGCAAATCCAACTGAGAGAGCCTATCCACATTCTGGCTGAAATTCTCCATGCTTTCAATGCCCAGGCTTTGCACAGGACCAGAATTTAACAGATGAAAGTCCCCTACATCAGATCCCTCCAGCTTCTTTGTAAGGCTTGTACCATCAAGGTCACCCTCCCTTGGCATTGCCGACTGCTGGAACACAAAGCCATATGGTAGATGGCCAGCAAGTGACCTGCTGCCTCTTTCACCTCCACATCCATCACCAGCAAGTCCAAACACACCATCAAATGTTGCCCACCAGTCATCATCTGTCCCATCCTTGAAGTGTGTGAAGAGTCTCTCTGCATTGCACCCAGGCAGACAATCAACTGCACCCGCTGAGGTCACTGCTGCCAATATATGAATAACCATTTCCTCTGTTCCAACCTCACCATAGTTCCCCACTAAGTCAGATCTGAGGGAAGCCGGAACAGAGTCTGAGATTTTGAGTCGCCCTACAAGTGTCTCTACACCTAGTATTTCATAAAGTTTAGATACTAAAGAGTTACTAGAGGATGCCCGAGCAGTCCAGCCATGAACGCCCTCATCTCCGCGGCAAAGAAAACCAAGAAGTTTATCCAGAGCCCGCAGTTGCTCCAACCGCCCGAACTTGAAAAGGACAGAACCTTCACGACTCTCTGTAATCATTCCAAGTGACATAGCAGTAAGCAGAGCAGTAAGCAATTGCCTTCGAAACACACCAAATGCAAATTACGAGGGCAGGGACATGTCCAAAATGAACAGAATCATATGTAACTTCTTTGTGCACATTATGAAAGGAAAACAGAATGCTCCCGAAAAACCAGTTGGCGGGGTTGTCTTCACTTGAGCTTCGTTTTTAACTGTGAAAAGAGTTTTGGACAGGAGACATAATTACGGAACATGTGTTTGGCCATACAGACTTGGTATCACCAGCTCTCTATACCAGTTCATCTAACAAAGTTACGCACCAGACTATATAATTTTTTTTCCACAACCCACATGCAAGATAAAAGAAACACCATACAAATTTTTTACCTTCAACGTCAATCAAAACACCTTCCTTAGAGCTAAGATAAGACTTGTCGCGGGATCCCGCTTTCCATCTTGTATGTGGGGGACTCCTTAAGCTTAGACCGGGGCTGCAAATCTGCTCCCGTGGCTGCAACCTTCTGAGGCTTGATGAAGGAGGGCGTGAACTTTCTGATGGAAGAGTTGTCGTCTGGACACAAACGAGCAGAAACACTAATTTTCAGTATACTGCACTTACAACCAGAAAGGCCAGGTCACAATTCACTATCTAGTAAGTTCCATAGCGATGGAACAACGAAAATAGCTTCTATTAGAAACCTCGTGACCGAGCCTCTCATCATTATTCACCCCTGCAAACGTTGGCTCTAACATAGCGCTACGACAAAGTAAGCGCCGGAAACAACCCGTGGTGAGGTTTCGGCCCACCAGACTATGACTCAAGCGATCCCCAGTAATCCATCTCTATTGCTCTTGAACAGAGAGAGATACAAGAAAAAAAACACACGGAGAAAGACAAACAACACTTACTCGATGACTCCATCGGCAGAAGCATGGACCGACATCACCGCCCGAAACTGCCGTTGCGTTTGAAGAGCAAACGCGACTAGAAGAAGATGATGCCAAAGCCTTAGAGAGGCTCAACATTGCCATTCCCTGGAGAAACCGAGGTGTCCAGCACACGTAATTTCCCAAACCCACACAAAACTACAACCCCATCACAGGCCACTCACAGTCCGACGCCCATTGCGCAGCAAACACATCAAAAAACCTAGCTACAGCTCTCGACTCCAGCGAATCCTTCTCTGGACACCAACAAGCTTCAAATTCTTATCAGATCCACTCGCTTCCATGAGGAATCCTGACCTCGACCAGAAGAATCTGGCCCCCGAGGGAGCAGACGAGAGAGAGCCTCCAAGCAGGCCGCCCTCCATTCTACTCTCCACTGCACCGGCTGACACCCGTGACATGACCGGTATCTCCAGTCACCATAGCGTTCCGGAATACTCTTCGCCCCCGTGATTGGCCAGTGCACAGCCACGTGCCATCCGTCCGGTAATCGAATTGCAGAAGCGACAACAAGGTCGCACGTGGCGTCTGTGGCCACAATTCCTATGCCGTGTCGCGCTGGCTCGCCGGTTTTCGTGGCCGGGAAACCAAATTGGAGTCCAGGCGGGCCACAGTTTATTCGGTTCTTTTAGTATTCTATTATCACACATAAGCTAAGATATTATTAAAATAACTCGATAAATTTAAAAGCTGATCTCGAAAATGATGTGAAATTAGTTTCCACCAGCAGTCAAGTGGGACTCTATGGAGAGTCGACCCCACATCTCCGGATATCAGCGGTCCTTTATTGACTTTACTACCGTAGTGGGATAGCCGGTTAGACACTTGCCTGCCTAATAATTATTTTGGGGCCATTTGACAGTTAGGCACTTTTGAGAAAAGTTTTTAAGTTAGGTATCTTGGATGGTAAGGTTTTTTTTTTCTTAAACTTTTTTAAATTAGGCAACTAAAAATATTGGTTGCAAAACACGCCGCTGCCATGGATGCAAATTGAAAACTGAGTCCATGGATGACTATTAAATGAAGGTCATTTTAAATGGATATCATTTTTAGATTTTTAGATTTTTTTAATTTGTTTTATAATTTAAATTCAAGATTTTATACCATACGCACTTTTAGAGAAATTTTTGAAAATTAGGCACTCTTTGAAGATATTTTTTCAAAATTAGGCACTTTTTTCAAAAATAATTTATTTTGATTAGGCACCTTGTTTTCGAATTAATTTCTGCCTAACCGGCGATCCCACCACGGTACCTTTTTTTTCAAATACGAATTATAATTGTTTTAGTTTTTATTTTGTTGTTCTTTTGTTCCTGGAAGAAATCCAGATTTAACTTTATCAGCCACAAAATAAAATCAATTTATTTGGAAATATTGGAATGAATTTTTAATAAGGGTAATTATTATTTCGGCTGCAGAAACATACGGTACCTCTCGTATTTAGTACGTATTTGACTTTCGAAACCCTAGAAACGTCTCTCCTCATCTTCGTCTTCGTCTTCTCTCAGACTTTTGAGCTTTCTGTGTAAGGATATGCGAAGCTAGGAGTACTTCGCAACTAAACTTGAGCAGGCAGGCACCAGCAGCTCTCGGGGTGAGGGTGAAGGGCTGAAATTCGAGAAGATATTAGAATGGAAGCAGCAGATGGGAGAGTGGAGGAGAAATCAGGGTCGGAAATACAGGCAGGTAACCAAGGAGACGAGAGGAAGGTAAAGACGGTCAGCGTGCGAGCACTCATGTTCGCCCGTGCTCGCGAGCTTGCGGGGATTTCCGAAGCAACGCTTGACATATGTGATGGCTGGACGACATCTCAATGCTTTGAGGAAATTCTTTCTCGCTACCCTGCTTTGAAAGCGATTAGTTCGTGTATGGTGGTTGCATTGAACCACTCCTATGTTGTTGAGCCTGTGGTGGTGAAGGATGGTGATGAGCTTGCCCTTATTCCTCCCATTAGCGGTGGTTGATTCGATCAGCGCGGTGAATTATCTACACGGTACAGACAAGTTGTTTCTAACACCCAGCTCATCCCTATCGGTGTTCCTGCTATGTACACCCATAATTTTTTTCCCGTGTCATTTTTGTTTTCTCTCTCTGATTCTCCAGATTTGTAGTCGTGACATTGTAGTAAATTGTAGTAAGCAAGTATAGCACATCGAAGATCAGAAGGTACTGCTGTGCAATCCCACATATTGTTCAGGACCAGCAGGTAAGAGAGAGCTACGTCATCTTATGAAGATAGCAGCACAACACCAAATTCTTTTTGGATCAGTTAGCACCAGCGAATGGGAATACCGGGCCTGAACATAAATGAACGACGGTGGCTGATCCAGGTGATGCTCAGTTCCGAACACTTTTCCATGAATCCAGCAGTCTCATTATGTGGGGGCCTGGTCTGAGCTCGATGGTCAATTGACATACCAAAACTGTAAATAGAAGTTGTTCACGCCAGAGGGCAACTAAATACATCACATAGAAGAGTTATTCTGGATTTCACACAAAGAGGTATGATTAACTTGTACCTAGCGCGCTTCTGTTGATTTTACTCACCACAACAGTCATGGGGGAATAGTATGTGCGCATTGTAGGGTTGTGTAAGCAAGGGGGACAGGATTGTAGTTGCTATCACTCCTGTTTGCAGTGAGGCAAATACTCTCTCTAGCATGTATGTAGCACATTTCACTTCATGGTAAGTCATTACATTTTTCAGTAGGGGGCAGTATCTCTTGTTATGTGTATCTTGTCCACTCATCAAGGTCAACAATGCACTTGGCTGTTGTCCTCTACTGTTAATTTCATATGTACTTCAGAACCCAAACAACAACAACACTTTCTTGAACACAAATAGGTGTTGAATAGAATCCAGTGTCACCCGGTGTTTCAACTCCCCAGTTAATTAGTTTCCATCAGAGGGTGCAATTGCAAGTTTTGTAGCCACATTTGAAGATAGTTCAGGTTCCACAGTTACATTTGTTAAGGGGGCCCTGCTTGCAGATACCACCAAAACATCACCCATAACCCCTTCCAACACCCGTGCACTCCTCCCCATTGCCCACTCCAATCCTCTCCCTTATTTTGACCTTTAAGGATAGGCCCTGCCAAAGGGACCCTTATTCAAAGTCACAAAGATAAAGATAGATTTCTGTATGATTTCCAGCAAATTTACAGGATCTATTACTCAATGGGCAGCCCATTGAGGAGCCCATTGTGGGTTGTGAGGAACATTTTGAAGGATTGAACCCATATCACCTGGTTATGTACATGCAAGGCACAAACACAAATGCCAGATCCAAACATGGAAAAAAAACCCAACAAATCTGTCAAAGGGTACACCACTTATTCTAAACTCCATCAACTTGTCATGTGTGGTTGTGTTTGGATCTAAGTCTCTCTTAGCCAGAAGCTGTAACAAACAAGCCATTTTGAATTGCAGAGGTCATCTCCTAAGCGTCATTTCACCTCATCTCTTCTTTCCTCTCCTTCAGCAACAAGTATCCGCTTGGCAATTTCGTACACTGTAAAAGATACTGCTGTTAAGGGCACAATTTGCGCGTACTGGATGGGCAGGCCCCTGTACAGGCCTCCTATCCCTTCTCGCTGCACAATTCCATTGAAAGCCTCGAAGATGTTTGAGTAATTGACTGCTCCTCCAATGCCCACTGAGCCAGTAGGAAGGGCACTGAAACTGATCTGTTTTCGGGCAACTTCCAAGGGGTATGTCAATGTTGTAGCAACAGCTCCAGCAGCTCCACCGATCCAAAGGGAGGCCAATGTATCCAGTTCTCTCTTGTGCTTCTTCTCTAGATACTTCTTTTTGAACGTTTCATAGGCATAGAAGCTTGCTGCTGCATCCGGTACCATGCGAAGGAGGGCAGGGGAGATACCCCGATAGAGCTCTCCCCACCCCTCATGCTTGATGGTCTTGACAAATGCATCAGCCAATGACTTGTATGCAGATCCCTGTAGACATGGTGGGGTCAGAACATCATTATGGGCGTAGTGGATATCTGTCCGTGTGAAAGGAGCCTAACAGCACGGTTTCTCATGATTGGACACAAACAACTTTGAAATAGAAGGACTTACATGCAGCATCAGGCGGTCTGACAGAGTTTGCATTGGATACAAAACCACTGTTGAGGCGAAACCTGCTGCAGCTCCTGCCAAGGTAGCGACGGGAACGGTACTAGGCAATGGTAGCAATTTCGGATCCCTCATGTGTCTCCTCTCCTCTTCCCGCTTTATAGCTTCATATACTGTGAACTGTTTCCACCAGTCCCACCACCACTTGTTAGTACCAAAATCTTGCCTACGGAATATCCTCTTCCTATAAAAGGACACCTTGATGTAAGAAACGAGACAGACTAGGAGTGCCAACTATGAACTCAGAAAGAGAACAGGCAAAGAAGTTATTGGAAGAGAGGGACCCCATGAAGACCCCCGCTAGTCCATTTGGAAGAGACTAGTTGGATTATTATACCTGTACCCCTTTGTTGATAGCTGTGCTAGCAATGCTGATGAGATAGCCTCCCGGCTTCAGCTTCCCAGCTCCTTCGATGTTCGTGATTGTGCTTACAACCTCGGCTGTTGAGCTGCCTCCTCGTCCGGCCAGCACACGTGTTTTCACAATTCCAAATGGGGTTGAAGCCACCCCCGCAACTCCACCGGCGATAATACCACATATCAGCTACACAAGAGCAGATTCCGTTGCGATTTCAATATTGTGACTAAGAAAGTTTGGAAAGCAAGGAAACCAAAATCTATTAGCAGCTTACTTTTGATTCGCTGGTGCATTAACCCCACAACCTCTCTATCCGGGTTTCTGTAACTCACCACAATCCTAGCCCATTACTGGACACCCATTCCCAGTTATGCCACTGTTGAGGGTTGTGTGTAACCCCCTAAACCAATTATGGCCTGCATTTCAGATCCTGATGGGATGCAACCTCACAACTCACAGCCAGCTGTAGGAGGGTAACTGTCATAGCAGATGCCAAAAGGTTCAACAAGTTCTCCTCTCTCCATCAACTCGAAGCAGATGGCCAATTTGCACATTTCCCAGTGAGATTGAAAATTTTGTCAGCAAATCACATAAGAACACCTGTTTAAGAACCAAGCTTCGCACTGGACCAACAAATGGCACCCTCGTCTTAGGGACAGGCACCCGGAGATTTTCTGCCAATTTCTCAGCATTTTCTTCCACCTCTTCTGCTTTCTCCAACACTTCCGCTTTAGTTGCCTGGATCTTCGCCTGAGATACCAATTCCAAAGTTGAGGTTAATGGGTAGTGCCCACTGACAGCAATATGTGATGCCGAGTGACCATGCATAAAATATTACAGAAGCAGGACATGGTGTTACCATATGATAACTATAGCACAAGTCAGCCTTCGCCATAGACAATCACAGCAGGACCCAGATATTGCACACTAATCAGAGACTTTCTATGTTGCTATCGAATACCAGACAGCACATCATTATAACTGTATGTAAATTCTACTACCACTCCTGATGTTGACTAGCTGACTTAAACCACCTACTTGACATGTACAAGGTGTGTTACATAAATCCAGACATGAGGACTCGTGCTTTGTACTTTTGAATGGGTGCTCTATCAATCGAGCTACCGCCAGGTAATCAAGCATCTTATGACTACATGGTAGTGCATCCTGGAATCCGACCATAAGACAAACTTCAAAGGAACAGATGAAACCCAGTTGGGTCCTTCTGCTTTCATGAGGACTACCAGGCATTGTTATTTGGATTTTCTTAGCACAGCAAAGCGGAGAGAGAATGTACTTGTAAGACGTTGTTTGCCGTAGCCTTGTGGCCATAAAACCCCCGGCCGAACAAGATGGAGCAGACACTATCTTTGTGGCTAACTCCACTAGTGGGACTTACCTTGATATACATTTTAGTTCGGGCTTTCCAGATTTCATCTACAAAAATCAGATTATCAGCTTGACGTGTGTGAGCTGTCCAGGCATTAGACCCCAAGAGGGCCAGGGCTTTAGGCCCATCTTCCAGATTTTGAAAAGTTGGTGAACAGAGGTGAAGGGACTATGTTCTTGATGGTCCTGAAGAGGGTCGCTCTCTGATGAGCATACCCCGGACATTGTATCAGAAATTTGTCTTCTTGGCACCCGCACATCGGACATTAACAATTTTCTTTCCTCTATGCATCTGTTTATTCTTCAAAGGAAGACTCCTCGCCCTGAGTTTAAATTTCAGTCTAGTGCTGAGTATAGGAAGCGGAGAGAGAGGGAGAAAAAGAAATGAAATGGTACTTTATAAAGAAGGAAAGAGAGAAACTTGGTGGGTCTGCGCAGGTGGCCCAAAGGAAGGTAGGAAGACAGAGGACATCTGAGCAGGAAAAGCTATCGAGACACATGTGGGGATGCAACTGTTCTGAAAATGCACAATTCCCCGAGGACCCCGAACAGAAAGCGCGACAACGTATTACACAAGGCCTTAAGCGAATGGTATAATATACAACTAGGAAGTTACCTGACCGTGCAAACATTCGAATTCACATTAGTTCAGAATGTTCCCACACTCCCACATCCAAAATTTCTCCGAAGCATGTGGTCAAACATCTAGAGTAGCATATTTACAGTATAACCAGGAAGTCCCACACTTCAGTTTCTGCGCTTTACCTCGGAATTTGGTAGGAGACCACCGGTAACTCTAGCAAAGCCCAGAGGCCGACGCCTGCTTGACCCATTTCTCGCTAATGCGCAGTTCTCAGCTGTGTAACCCCTCACGGAAAAAATCTTGCCTCTCTCTGCCTTGCCCTGGGATTGGCGTCTTGGCGTCTCAAGAGAGAAGACGGGCGGCAGATGTGACTGCACATGTCTCACCCCTTCTTGCACTTTCTCTCTCATCCATACAAACCCGTCTTCTGAGATGAACCCCTTCTCTGGAGCCCACCGGTTGAGCAGAAAGAAATTTCGGTTGTTTTGATCTACAGCCATTATAACTCTTCCCGCCGGGTCCTTTCAATAGAATGTGTGCCTCGTCGACCTGTCAAATCTTCAAGAAGAAGGAGCTAGCAGCCTCGGTTGTTGTAGCTGATTACTGCAACTCTCATAATCATCTTCACCAGCCTACCCACTTCCATGGATTTAAAAAATCACAGAGAGGGGGAGAAAGACACAATGCCAGACTTCAAATTGAGTCAACCTCTTCAACTGCTTCCAGACTGCGGATCCTCTTCCTGCTCTCCAACAACTGGAGCAAGAGGAAATCTGTGAAAGTCGGCTTCCGGCAGCATGGAAAAAGCAGATGACAAGAAGGCAAGCCACGTGGCGCTGCATGCCTGCCCCCACTTGTCTCGCTCCGCTTCAGGCCAGCCATGAACGTTCATTGCATTCTCCAATCCCGCTTCCTCTTGCTTATCTTATCTGCTTGCGTGTCAGACCTTCGGGCTATACACTGAGGAAAACCAAAAAGGAAGCGGGAGCTCGCACTCTGTGTTATCAGAGCCAGGTTTCGATCCTGGGACCTGTGGGTTATGGGCCCACCACGCTTCCGCTGCGCCACTCTGATGCGATGCTCAATTCCATGCAAAAAATATATATATAGTTTTTTAAGTGCTTCCGCATTGCGGGCTATTAGAACTTCTAACGTTGTACGCGCTTATTATTGATCCTGAGTGTAGGTTAGGGGTTAGGGGGATGTAGTAGTTGAATATTTTGGCGCCAATCGCTTAAACCCTAGTGCTTCTTCGGGGTTTTGAAAGTTCGGAGCATGCAAAGATGCGTAGGGTTTAGATGAAGGGATTTGTGTGAATTGCAGGATGGAGGAAGCCATTCGGATAGATTTTCATGGCGAATTGGCTGTGATCTTGTCTCCTTCAAATTGACCGTCTGTGAAGTGACGAGCTTCGTGGTGGCGATGCAGGCAGCTCGGGATGCGGGGCGGAGGCAGAAAGTCTTCATGGGAACCTGTGGTAGTTGTCTTGAGCTTGTCGTTGTTCTTATGTAGTTTGAAATACCGAGGACACTATGGATTGAGTTTGGAGAGAACGCACATACAGAGCCATTTGGTTCAAAGCTTCCTTCACTCGGAGAATTTACCTACTGTTCTCTTCGATATGAAATTGCTTGCTTTGCATGCTTCAACAAGGCTTCTTTGGATGGACAGGCTGGAGCGACCATACATTGCTCAGGTGTGGCCGGTTCTACCCAGCCTCGGTCCGCACAGCAGAGGATCGACTGCGCCATTACAGCACCCACTTTCCGTGTAAGCGATGGAGAACTGTCTCCCTGCAGGCCTGGTTTGGACCAACGAAACTCTGTCTGTCTCTCTCAGTCTACTCTTTCGGAATGCACTTGGAATGTGCTCATCCCCAACCTACATTGACTAAGGATAATCGTGCCCTATGCTAATTACCGCGTCCTTCAAATCTCTCACCGCCGTGTTGGGACTTTCAGAATTAGCTGGAATAAGATCAAGTTCGAGACAGGCAGATGACTTAACATCTTGCGTGAGGATACGATTTACATCGCTTGCACGGTGCAAGAGGCGGAGACACCATATAATCTTTATCCTCCTTCCCTGTGTAATGACATTAGAGGGAGATACTGCTGTCTTTTCAGAGGCTGGTCATTGTGGGGAGAAGCATTAGCTGTGGAGACTATATATGCTGTGGCAGCCTGCCTGCAAGAGCCATCTGGGTAACAACTTCAGTGTGGTTCTTTGTTTGTTTTCTGTTTTTGTCCTATGGAGGTGAAAAAGTGTCTCCAGTTCAACAATGGCAAAATTTGTCAAATTCCTGTTCACAGGCTACAGTAGCAGTGCTGGGTATAAACATCGTGTGCTATAGTATGACCTCAGTGCCAGCCCAATTCCTGGAAACGAATCTATCGTTGTCTGTGTGTGAGAGCTCTCAATGTGCCCACAATCAGGACAGTATTCTGCAGGACTCTGCCTCAAGGGTACAGCATTACCATTGGCCACCAGGTCAATGAATACATCACTTTCTATCCCCAACAATGGCGCACCAGCCATGTATTTATAACTCACAAACACATGCCCCAGCCAGCCACCAATGATTTAAGCTATAGGCATTTTCCTAAGAAGATGTGTGGTACCTGCTTTAATGGCAGGTCCAAACACTTCCCTCTCCTGTCCTCATGTCCATCAGCCTTTTTGTGCAGGTGTTGAGGTGGACACATCTACATATGCAATACCATCTAAAGTGTCCATAGGACGATGGCTCCAGTGTGTACCGCCCAAATTCATCTTTCACTTCAAAGCCTTTGGGCTCTTTTGTAGGTCAGTCTTGTGGATTTTACAGCTTGCTTCTACATCCCTGATAGCATGATGTGTGACCTAATTGTGGAGTCATCACCACATGTAGATCAATGAGTTGACTTTCACTGTGTTGTCTATGGAACTTGTTGTGTGGGCTGCATGGACGTTGGTGCTAAATGAGTCAAAGACAGGAGACAAATAGAGTTGTAAGTTGGATCTAACATTACACTGCACTTCTCTTATGCAGCAAATCATGTCCCTTCACAGCCCTTCCTACTCATATCCGATGCAAACTGCCATCCTTCCAGGATGAACACATTAAGCTCAGCAGTCTGTCTGATTCTATAAGGTATGTCTATTTTGTACTACGTGAAAGATCAATTTGGCACATTTAGCTTTTAAATGTCAGAAGTCTTAAAAGCTTTTCTTACATCAGACTACATTTGACACTATGCAAGCTTAAGGCATGCTAGTAGCATTTGGCTGGTATCCCTCTAAAGTTGAAAGGGGTCCAGGGCTGAAGTCTGGCAGACATTCAATGGAGTTCTTGAGCCTGTGTACAATGCTGGCTGCCTTGGAGTGGTCGTCTTCCAGGTATACTCCCTCTCCACGTTGGTACCGCCTATCTTTGTGTTTTCCTTTACCCCATTTGGTAGGAATCCCATGGTGTGAGAAGCATGGCTGACGCACAAATGCCTCCCTCTTCTTTGTCTCTTATGCATCTGTGTCGAAGATGTAATGCTGGACTGTGCTTCGTTCCTTGCCAAAGGTCAGGTGGTACTATTGGGGGACTTCAATGCCTGGGTGGGCAAAGGGATCCATCAGGACGATATCATTGGACCTTTTGGTGAGGACGAGCTGAATTCTAATGGCAGACGGTTAATTAACTGTCTAGAAGAGCTTCAGCTTTTGACCTTGAATAACAGGACAAGAGGTGACCAAGTGCAGTGGACTCGTGAGAAACCCCAAACTGGGGAACGTTCCATTGTGGACTATATCATAATGGACAAAATTTTGTTCCCCCAGTGTGCCAATGTGTTGATCGACAGAACTGATATTGGTACCTCTGACCACTTCCTGGTTTGGACTGAGATCAAAAGGTGTTTTCCCACCACCAAGAGATCTGTGAAACGTTCGATTCGGAAGTGGCGCATAGAAAAATTCCACTATGAGGAGGTCAAGGCTGAGTACGTCCAGGCCTTGCAAGAGGCTCTCCCTCATTTTGTCCAATCGCTCCAAGAACTTCAGTCACGCTCTGTTAACGCAAGAAATGAAGTCGAAAGAGCAGTGGACTCTTGGGAGAGTTTCGTTTCCTCCGTGACTGACAAGATCATTGGGAGGAAACTAATTGTCTGCGGTAGAGCAGTTAATTGGTGGACTAATGAGATTAAACTCAAGATAGCTGAGAGACGAGCCCTCTATAAAGAGTGCTGCAATTTGGAAACCAACAGAGAATTGTGGGCGAGGTACTACCAGCTCCGTAAAGATATCAATCAGCTTGTTAGGTCTCAGAAGAAATTATACTGGGACAAGTTATACAGTGAAATAAACTCAAACCACCATGGTGGTAATGACAAGAAATTCTGGTTGGCCCTTCAACGTTTGTACAAACCGAAAAACGGTCAGCAAGTACAAGCGCTGAAGACTACTAAAGGTGCAGTGGTGACTTCATCGGTTGACATTGTCAAAACCTTTGAAACTCACTACAGTATCCTTGGCAGAACTTCTAGGTCTAACAGTGAGGGGTCTTCGGCTGAATGGAGGGACAAAGTTGGAAAAACTGTTCCTATGATTCAAAACAGCCCTGATGAACTGGAGTATATTTCAATGGCTTATAATGCTCCCATTAGTTCTTCTGAGATTGTGGAAGCAATTGAACATTTAAATGGATATAAAGCTGGTGGACCTGATGGTATTGTCAACGAGCTTATCAAGCACGGTGGCGATCCCATGATAGAGGCCCTAGTTCTCCTCTTTAACCTTATCTGGAAGACTGAAATGATTCCCTTTCGCTGGCGACAGGGGGTCATTGTAATCTATACAAGAAGGGTGACAGAGAAGAACCGGGGAACTACCGTGGCATCACGCTCCTCAATGCTGTTGGCAAGACATTCTGCAGAGTTATAAGTACTCGTCTCGAGGTTGATCTGGAGTCTAGAGGTTGTTTCCACGAAGGCCAAGCTGGCTTTCGGCGAAACAGGGGCTGTGTGGATCATATCTTCACTCTAAGCCAGATTATCCAGGGAAGGAAAAAAGAAGGGAGACCCACTTATGTCTTTTTCCTGGATGTCAAAAATGCTTATGACACAGTGTGGAGAGATGGCCTATGGTTCCGCCTCTGGTCTTGTGGGATCAAGGGAAAGATGTGGAGAGTTGTCCACAACTTGTATGCTCACACCAAAAGCTGTGTCACTGTTAACGGACAGAAGTCCAACTTCTTTGACATAGACCAAGGTGTAGCTCAAGGATGTACTCTCTCCCCTCTGCTCTTCAATGTTTTCATCAATCAACTCCTCGAGGATGTGGAAAGTGAGGGATTTGGGTTAAGGGTGGGTGATACCACCATACCAGCCCTTATGTTTGCGGATGACTTCGCAGGCATAGGGGAGACTCCAACCAATCTCCAGGAGTTGATTGATTGCGCGAAGAGATACTTCGATCTTTGGGGACTAGAGGCTAATGTCAGCAAATGTGCAGTGGTAGCATTCAACGACAGAGGAGAGGGAGGAAGTGATCTTAAGTGGCAGTGGGGTAGCCAAGAGATCCCGGTCCTCCCTTCCTACACTTACCTGGGCGTTGAGTTCTCCTCCAATTGTAATAGGGATGCACATATCCGGAAAGTTGTTCAAACTGGCAAGGGCAAAGCTCTGGGGCTCACTAAATTTTTCCACTGCAGAGGGGTCAACTCTGAGGTTAAGAAAACCATGCTTTGTCGCGTTATTAGACCTGCCTTGGAGTACGGATCTGCTATATGGGTTGATAACTCCAACCAGGCTAAGTCTCTAGAATCCATTCAAGTGGGGGTGCTTAAGGAGTGTATGTCGGCATGCTCCAAAACAGCCAATGTGGCTGTTCGGGGTGAGTTTGGCATTCCGTCCTTAAGCTCCCGACGAGATGAATTCAAGGTCAGATGGTGGGGTCAGCTGCAACATATGCCCAACACCAGATATCCTAAATTAATCGACTCTATATCTTGGAAACAGGACCGCCCTGTCAAACAGGCTAAGTCCTGGCAGAAGAGAGTAGAAGAGATCCTCAAGGACCTGGACCTGGATCCACAAGTCTTGACCCTGCTGGATAAATCTGACTTAGAGGCTGTAGTGTCCTCAGCCATGTCTGTTGCCATGAGATTGTCTGATGAAAATGAAGTTAGGCAGAAAACTTCCCTGAACTTGTTTCCAGTCTGTGACATGGGGGAGGACATCTTGGATGACCTCAAGGGTCTACCCACTCTCGGCACTAGACTGAAATTTAAACTCAGGGCAGGAAGCCTACCTTTGAACAGCAAACAGAAGCAGAGAGGAAAGGGAGAGTGCAATTGCCCGTTGTGTGGGCAATCTGAAGACAGTATTCATTTTCTGATAACTGTCCGGGGTTCTCTCACCAAAGAGACGCTCTCTTCAAATCTATTAAGGGAATTGTGCCTGTACCCCTGTTTACCAACTTTGAAAGTCTCGAGGCTGAGCCAAAAGCCCAGGCCCTCCTGAGGCCTAGTTTTTGGGCAAATCACACACAGCAGATTGATGCTTGTGTGAAGGGATTTCTAGAGGATATCTGGAAAACCCGGATTAATTCTTTATATGGAGGTAAGTCTTACTACCAACGTCAGCCCCTGACAGAGGTAGGTTCTGTCCCTTTTGTTCCCGCGCAAACTGGGCGCGGGGTCAATGGCCACAAGGCTACGGCAAACAACGTCTTATGAGTCCAATCTTATGCATCTGTGGACCACAATTGTTTGTAGACTTAGGGTGGATCTGCTTGTTTGGATTAGCAGTATCAAATGAGAACCATTGAAGTGATGGCGGTGATAGGGGAGTGTGCAGTTTCACTTGTCCTTCAAATCCAACGAAGAAAATCGAGCACATGTTCTGTGGTGTCGCCGTCATTTGGATGCTCGTTATTCTATGGTGCACCTCTTGACCTTTCCCAGACACAAACTTGCTTTCAACAGATGTAATATGAAGCAGATGACATGAACTAATGTATCAGACGCAACAAGTACTCAACCTCAAAAAGGACACTTTCCCTTGAGTGTAAGGTAGACCATATCAGCTAAGGGTATCAACAAGGGCACGCTAGCAAATTTCACAAAGAACAGGTATTTTCTGTCAACACAATCTCTAGAGTGAGTCAGACAGGTGGGTTAACATACTTTGTCAGGATTGGATTAATCCAGTATGCTACTCCTGGAGTCACATTTTGGTTTGTCGTGCCTCCATTAGAGAAGAACTTTAATCTCTTTGCAGAGGATTCTCATCATTTGCAGAAGCAGTGAGTTATCCAGATCTGAAATTCTTAGCTGGTAAATACTGTCTTCTAGCTGCAACCATATCTCGGGTCCTCTGGGTTCTTGTTCCCTCCTCTATAAGATGTTTTGTTTTTCTTCCTTCACACACCAGCACATGCACTAGTTTGGTTCCCAGGGGTAATCATAATAGTCACCTGAGTTATGCGAGGGTGGTGGGTGTATGAGCAGGCAGTGGAATTTCGGTGCAGAGATTGGTTTGCAGGGGACCAACACCTGGCAACATTCCAATGGTTGACAGACAACCAACTTGGATTGGTGGCTGCAGTAAGTCCATTCTCGATTCCTACTAGTCACTCACCTAGGGAATTAACTGGTTCTTTGTTATAACGGAACTGGTATATGTGCAATTTGATGTATCCCAATCAGAATTTGAAGTCCTGCTGCTTAGTTGGCACAAGCTTTTTGGTCTTGACATGCAGTAGCAAGATCTGTTGTGGCTATAAGCGTTGAATGCTTGGGGCCACATCATTCAACAAATGACAAGATATGAAGCAATTCACATGTGCTTGTCTGGCATGTTGATTGTGCAAATTTCTCATAAATTTCTAGGTCTCCTTATTGAGACGGACTATGTGCACTTCGTAGAGATGGCAAGCGGTGAGAAGTTTAAAGATATGACATATTACCGCCCTGCAATGGACTTTGGCTTCAGTACTTGCACAGAAGCTTTACTAGTGGATCTTTTCAGCTTTTACTGAAGCGGAGTAAGGAGGTGTCTTCCAAAGGAAACACGTTTGATGAACGTTCCACAGGATGAGCTGGCGCATGAGACATTCCAAAAGGACCGCCACCAAACTGGTCTACCTGATGGCCAGGTGAACTGTTCTCTCTTTCTCTCTCTTTTCTCTTGGGCCAGGTTGTTTGGTTTAACGATTCTATTCTTCAACTTCCAAATATCACATTGTCAGTCAACCAGCACTTTCAAGTCATCCTGAACGGTTCATAATTCACTTACAGTGCATGAGAAGAGTGTCCATGAGGAGTTTCCGCATCAGAATGATATTTTGTAACTTTCAAGCGCAAGCAGCTGCCTGATGCAGTCCTGTCTCGGAAGCATATCTGACTCCATCTACTGGTCTACTTAACTTTTCTTCCAGAAGAAAACAATTCTACCAGTGGCATGGGCTGTGACACAACCAAGCTACCACTACATTCGAGTGCATCGTAGAGAGGTTTGCCACCTTCTCCTGCTGTCAGTTGTCATCTCCAAAGAATCTTTTTGTTGGCAGCTGATTGGGGGGCTTTTGAATACAGAATTATCAGGTGTCATGAGTGGAACGTTGTAACCTACAGAAAGAAAGAAACCCTACAGTCTATATGAGGGCACTCAGTACTAAGTAGAACTACAAGAAACCACTTTCAAAAAATATAACGATGCCCAAAGAGAGAGCCAGGCCAAAAATAAACAAGCCCCTTTTCTGGCCAATGGCCAGCCTTCCCTGACTTGTAACAGAAATTGCAGGAAAAGCCGTTCACAGTTTTCCTTTGCACCACCTTAAGCCTCTAGACTGTATTCATGTTTAGGTACTGGCATCAGAGGCTACCTGACACTGGATGCACACCTCCCACCAACCATTTTTGTCTCTGTTTCCCTGATGTGTTCTTGTCCATAGTGCACTCTGTAGATCATTTATAACATGTGGTAGTATGTTGATCCTTGGATTTTACTGTAGGGAAGTATGCGGGTGCTATCTGACTCTGAACTTTGTACATGGGTTGCACGTCTTCAAACAAAGCTCCCTGATAACCTTAAGGTACTAGTCCATTTCCCTCAACAATGTTATAGATTGTGTAATCTGGTATCAAATTTAGGAATCACTTTTGAAGAGAAATTGTAGTGTTTGACATATGAATAAATAACAAGTTCTGAGCACATGGAACCATAGTGTAGTTGATCTGTTTCCAGAATAGATGCAGAAATATCCCAATTCTTTGCCTTGTCTCTTTGCAGGGGCCTATCTATTTCATGTGGGGCACAGACTGGGAAGACCAACCCCTAATCAATGCCAAGAACTTGTTGCTGAAGTTACCTGTTCACATGGTCTTCAATTGGAAAGCCGCTCAGCTGGCATCACCCAAGCGAGGTAGCTTACACTCCCTCTTTAAGGGAGTGCAATCCCTTCAGGCCTCTCCCAGCCAGACCCCACCCCAGAAGCTCACCGAAATGTTTTGCGGTTGGTGTGTGGCCAATGAGGATGCTGAGAGCTCTGGAGACCCAGTCAAGTTATCTGACACTGAAATTCAAATGAAAGGAAATGCCAGCGTGGAAGAGAGTGGCTGGCCTGTACAGAGGATCATTCTACCCAATGCAAAAACTGGTTGTAACATAGGTGAGAGCATGAATTCAAATTCAAGTTGCAATGAAATAGTAATTGGGACACCCACAGACTTCAGCTCTGGGGGTATATTGCAAGATGGGTTCTGTGAGAGAAAGGATGGACATGTTGACTTTTTAGGTGATGACAGATTGGGGTTTAGCCGTAAGCGTGGTTTAGGCATGAGTACAGACTTGACACAGCATGCTAAGGAGGGTTGTGTCAAGCCCATAGCTTCACCACTGAAGCAGCATCCCAAGAAAATCCAGCGGAGAGACAACACTAGGCCTGTGGTTGCAACTTGTACAATTACTTCCTTTTTCAAACCAGCACCGACGCAGTGAAGTCCATGGCACCAATTGAAATCTGGTATCGAACAACATCCAAGTAATTTTGAGCTTCCTTGTTTAGTCATGGAATTTTTTATGTATTTCCATGCTTTGATTGCATAATGTATAAAATTCTGCCCATTTAGTGACGAGGTCCTAAAGTAAGCTCGCAGACTTTCACTTTGAGATTACAAGCATTGACAATTTGTTTTGTTTTTCTGAGAAAGGGACCGCCCAAAATAGACTGATAAACTAAGAAAAAATAACCTCGGCAAGTTGTTGCATGCCATGAAGGCATGGCCCAACTTGTTGGACCTCCTGCGAGAAGCCCTTTTAGCGAAGGGCAACCACCAGGAAGTCCCAACGAACCAAGAGAAAAACCGAGACACCACAGCAGAAGCCACCATGAAAACCGAAGACGGAAACCAGCGAGCAGCAACAAGGGGCGGCGAACTTGGCTAAACAACGATCAAAAGAGCAGAGCTAAATGTAGATAGCAAGACCTGAATTTGTCCATGTTCCTCCAGAACGCTGGCTCATGTTGGGAGTATTTCATATATAGTAATAAGTAGGCTATAAGCAAGTCTACTTTGAGAGTAGCTAGCAACTATATAAGAGGTGTAGTGCTCTCATGGTGGTTGTCTGGATTCCGAGTTGGGTGGAGAGTCTGTATGCTGCAAGTTCTATCATATTTAGTCCCACACAGTTATGCGGGTGGAGATGGAGGCCTACTTTGCATTATGTCAGTAAAACTTGACTTCCTGTTATCTTTACTGTGTGCAACCCTCTCTTGAGGACCTGGAGACAACTGCCGGCACTGCTGTTTTCTGGCAGCTGGTCCAGCTACGTCCAGGTACGCTCTTTGGTTGTCGATGAATCCACCAAGACCTACAAGCTTATTGTGGTAATGCACGACACTAATCCTTCCCTCGGACCTCGAAGGACGCAAGTGTATGACTCAGTCTCCAACTCGTGGACCGAAACTGGAACTGTACCTTCTGCTTGTCACAGTGCTTTACCCCGTTGTCAAAGCACTGTGGTATGCGGCAATGCTCTGTATGGTCTGGCTTATCCTGAAAGGCAGGCATTCGGCCGATTGCTGGACATTGTGAGTGGGGTTTGGAGCAGGGTCGGAATTGGGATGCCCGATTCTGCGTTGAGATTTGGGGTCCTTGTGGAGAGTCAAGGACGCCGTCTGCGGGTTGCTGGTATTTGGGATGCCCGATTCTGCGTTGAGATTTGGGGTCCTTGTGGAGAGTCAAGGACGCCGTCTGCGGGTTGCTGGTATTTGGGATGCTAAACGTCGTATGCTGCCAAAATCCATTTGTTTGTGGGAGTTGGAATTCTCCACTCTAACGTGGAAGATGATTACCAAAACTCCTGACCCAGTGTTTGATGATTTCTTTTCAGATAAATGTCTCAACGTACTAGAGAACGGGCCGTGCTCTGCCCTGTGCACTAGGGCTCGCCCTGACACTGGCGTTAAAAGCAGGTGTGGCGTATTCTCGCCGCCACCTGGTGCAATATGATTGGGGGTCAATTATCCCATATCGATTGCCCAGATTCAGGCCCTGAGAGGATATAAACGGGGCGAGAGGTAGACAGTACGATGGTTGATGACATGGGACTGGTGGTTGCTCTGCTGTCCTCCGTGTATTCGGCCTGCCGAATCGGCAGTACACCCTGGGTGGCAGATTCCGCCTGAGAATTAGTCTCAAAAGTGGCAGAGTACGCCACACCTGCCTTTAACATTAGGTGGAGGACCACTCCCGCAGCTGATGACAAGGTGTTTGATGATTTCTTTTCAGAAAAATGTCTCAACATTAGGTGGAGGACCACTCCCGCAGCTGATGACAAGGTGTTTGATGATTTCTTTTCAGAAAAATGTCTCAACATTAGGTGGAGGACCACTCCCGAAGCTGATGACACTGTTTGATGATTTCTTTCCAGATGAATGTTTCTATAAGGGGCCCACGTTTGAAAAGGGGTGTGGGGATTGGAGAGTGGTCCAGGAATTATGAAGCGGAAGTTATAGTAAGCTACTGTAGGAGTTCAATTAATAACTGTCATGTAAGGGGGGGAATCCCGTTTCTTTCTCCTTCGACGGAATCTTGTGAAGATTGGGTTCGATATAGGTGAGAAGGAGATTTATTATACGAATTGTTAGATATGTATGGATGTGCAACATCAGAGTGTTAGGCCAAAAAGAGCAAGTAGATGCGTTGCATTCATGTCTGTATGAAGGGAGCGGGAAGCAGGCCGCCGATGAGAAGAGAGGCAGGGAGGCCCTCTAACTGTTCAAACCCTCAAGTGGTGGGACCTTTTTGAAGGCTGCCCTGACACACGTCACTCCTAGAAACCACCACGCCTGCTTACCCCAATCTAACCATGAACCATCCCCTATTTAATAGGTTTTACCTTCTTGCCTTTTTTTTTCCCCCCTCGCCTTACATGACAGTTATTAATTGAACTCCTGCTGTAGCTTACTATAACTCCCGCTTCATAATTCCTGGACCACTCTCTAATCCCCACACCCTTTTTCAAACCTGGCACCTTTATTTGCTCAAACAGAAGATTATGAATGCACTTGGATATGATTACAGAATTCCAGCAGCTCTATGGTTACGAAAACCATTGGTACTGGTTTTTTCTTATTGAAACACAGGGCTGGAAACCCCAGAAATAGATGAAAAGAAGGGGGGGAGGGGGCGGGGGGGGGGGGGGGGGGGGGTACAAAACGAAAAAATAACCTCTACATGGGAACTCGAGAAAGCGGGGAAGGCAACCAAAGAAGGGCCTATGGGAACCAGGAGCAAGAAAGGGAGATTCATAGCAGAGGCGAAAAGCAGAAGGCTGGAAAGAGGAGGGAACAAGAAGCAGAAAAAACCAATGTTGGGCGGTTATTTAATCTTTTCTCTAATAACAGTTGGTTATCTATCCAGTTTTATATATATATATAACCGCAGGAGATGAAAATTTGAAATAACCGATCCCGTTAGGAACCGGCAGAGTGTAGGCATACAAATAACCGGTCCCAATAGTAACCGGGGGAGGCCAAAATTTTAAAAATTGATTTAGACAACCGGTTGGGTATTTTTTAAGTGCACAGTTATGAATATATATATTGGGTCTAATAACCTAAGGTTATGAGTGGTGGTTATGAGGTGCGAGTCCTTGGCTAAATTCCTGAATGAGATTGCCGGGGCTTCATATTTTGAAGCACATTGAAACATTATAGGACATTGTATTTTTTGAAATCCCCATTGATGACCCCAATTCATTTAGTAATTCTAGATGCATGTGTATATCTAAAATATATCTACAGGCCGGCTCTATTGTACTAATGTAGGCTTGAAAATATATTTATGGTTGATACAAGTTTCAGCTATAATTCTATATTTTTTTAAATAAATAAATAAATATACATAACCGGTTGTATAACCCTCAGTTATAGCGAAAATGATAACCGGATTTATGGATACCCGGCCAAAAAAACATGTCACTCTTAACAGCGTTTTTTTCTTTGGCAAATTTACCTCAAAAAATAGAAAAGAATATTCCGTAGCAAATTCCATGTTTTTTCATGGATGAAATCGCCAAATTTCTCCAAAACAAATAATAATTATGGATGAATTTGCCAAATATGGATAATCTGAAGTACGGATTTGGATGATTCTGTCCTACTTTGAATGGATGAACAGAATATATGTCTAATTTTTGCAAAACTCTGTAGCCACTCGTGCTATTTTCGAATTTAAAAATAAAACTCTGACTCTTTAACCGCAACCGGCAGGTTATTAGAAAGTCAATAAATTGAAGTAACCAGCCTACTAGGTTATTTCAATATTGAGTTCCAATGTAACCACAACCGCCTATTAGCAAAAAATATAAATAACCGCCCAACACTGAAAAAAACCCCACGATGCGCTACGGAGAAGAGAGACAATGAACCCTGAAAAGCTAAAGGTCCAAAAACTCTAACTGGGATCCAACTCTAGTTTCCAACCTCCAGCTTTTTTCTTTTCCTTTTCGTAAGCCAATTGTTGAAAAAACAAATCGAATCTGGATAGATTCTGGTATTTTTAAATATAATTAATTGGCACACTAGTGCATGGGCTGGGGCGAGTCTGCCCCTACTATATATATATAAATTATATTATTAGTCTCTGCCTGGTAATTTTTCATGGCCATTTAATTATTTTGGGCCTCAATCCCCTTACACAAAAAAATGAATTGCTTAATGGTTTCAAGCTGATGTATTCCGATGACAAACATGCATTTGCTAATTTAACCATCTCCAGACCCATCTTGACCAAATTGGCTTTCTCAACCTGTAGAGCTGCCTGAGACTCTTCCAGGCTTGTCGGCAATTTCATATTCGTCTCCTCATCAAGCCGGGCCTCCCGTTCTGTTGCAAGCCTCGACTCAAATTCCTTTTTAAGTTCCTCCCTCAATGCTGCTAACTGTTCCAGGGGAACATGAGTCTTAAAAAACTTCCCCAGAAGGTTAAGAGTTCTATTCACAAAACTCAGGAGCATGGCTTGCTAAGGATCTCCCTGGGGTACTCCCTGTGACCCCTTGACTTGATGCTCTGCAGCTCTGTATGTCATAAACCAGTCCGGTCAAGTATGGCTTGCAAGGTCCACAAATGATCAAGAGCCGTTTTTTGGTATATACAATGTGGTAGATCATTTGGATGCCATGACCAGATCAGGATTGTCACCCAGTGTGCTGACAATTGCAATCAAGGACACTAATTTGTTTCTTCCGACATGATTCCTTACAAGAATATATGCTAAAGTATCCCTTGCAAAAGTTGGCACTTTCCTTCATATCTGTTGCTTGGGATCACCAGTAATCCCCACAAGAGCAAAGCCCATCTTGGAAGAAGTGAAAGCGGTCAGCGTCCCTTACCACAATTGTTCTTCCAACAATCTTCGAGATGACCTTGGCAGCAGTATGGCAGTCACCACACACCCGAAGGTTCTTGAGTATGCGAATGGGCATCCCAGCGGGCTCACTGATCAACCCAAAAGCAATGGCAAGCTTCTCACTGTGGTTGCTGAGAGAAAATACCTTTTCCCCTTCCACATCATGCAATGTGTCAGGCACGTATCCAGCCTCCTCCATCCACACAGTCAACCTCTTCAGCTCAGCATGGACTTCCTCGATTTGTGGATGCACTTGGTCATCTGCAACAAATGTGTGCACCTGGTTGTCGACCTCAATGCAACAGAGCCCTGGCTCCTTCCTGACACCTCTGTCCTGCATCATTTGTCTCACCTTTTGGGTGTCGTCCCACCTGCCAGCAGCAGCGTAGATGTTGGATAGCAGCACATAAGTTGTGGCGTGCTGCAGATCCCTCTTGAGAAGGTATTTTGCCGCACGTTCTGCTACTTCAATATTGTCATGAATTCTGCAGGCACTCAGTAAGGAAGCCCAGACTGAAACACCTGCCTCAGTTGGCATTATATTAATGAAGTCCTCTGCCTCATCCAATCGCCCTGCACGGCCAAGAAGGTCCACTATGCAGCCAAAATGCTCCGATGTGGGAGTGAGGCCATGATCCCGGCTCATGGAATCGAAGTAGTGACAGCCCTCATCCACTAGACCCACATGGCTACATGCAGAGAGAACACATGTAAAGGTAACAGCATCTGGCTTCAAGCCTTCCTGTTGCATTTGTTTAAACAGTTGGAGGGCCTCCCTACTACACCCACTCTGAGCATATCCTGCGATCATCACGTTCCACGAGACCACGTTTTGTTTGGCAATACTGTTGAACACATCATGTGCACTCTTCATGCTCCCGCATTTGGCATACATGTCAACAAGGGTATTCCCCAGGATGATATCTGGCACAATTCCAGCTCTGATGATGTCAGCATGCACCTTTTTGCCATTTTCCAGGGCTGCCAGGCTGGCACATGCTTTGAGAACAGCAAGGAATGTGACCTTGTTGGGCATCACTCCTTTCCATATCATTTGCTCATAGACCTCAAAAGCCTCCATACCACACCCTTGCTGAGCATATCCAGCAATCAGCGCACTCCATGAGACTACATCTCGTTCAGCCATATTATCAAAAACTTGACGTGCACCATTCATGCTTCCGCATTTAGCATACATGTCGACGAGGGCAGTCTCCAGAATGATATCTGGCACAATTCCAGCTCTAATGATGTCACAATGAGTCTCCTTACCCTTTTCCAGGGCTGCCAGGCTCGCACATGCCTTGAGAATGGAAATGAATGTAACCTTGTCGGGCATCACCCCTTCCTGAACCATTTGCTCAAACATCTCCAAAGCAACGATACCACTTTCGTGCTGCACATATCCTGCAATCATTGCACTCCACGACACCACATCCCGATCAGCCATATTGTCAAACACTTGTTGCGCATCCTTCAGGCTACCACATTTGTGATACATGTCAACAAGGGCGGTCTCCAGAACAATATCTGTCACAATCCCAGCTCTGATGATGTCAGCATGAACCTCTCTGGCCTTCTCAAGGACTGCAAGATTTGCACATGCCTTGAGAACACAAATGAATGTGACCTTGTCAGGCATCACCCGTTCCCATGTCATTTGTCCATAGACCTTGAGAGCCTCCATTCCACAACCATGCTGAGCATAACCAGCAATCATCGCACTCCATGAGACCACATCTCGTTTAGCCATACTGTCAAAAACTTGATGCGCATCCTTCATGCTCCCACATTTGGCATACATGTCGACAAGGGCAGTCTCCAGAATGATATCTGGTTGGATTCCGGCGTTCATGATGTCAGCATGGACCTCTTTTCCCTTCTCCAGGGCTGAAAGGTTGGCACAGGCCTTGAGAACGCAAATGAGCATGACCTTATCCGGCGACACCCCTCCTCCTTTTGTTTGCTCATAGATCTTGAGCGCCTCCATGGCACACCCATGCCTTGTATATCCTGCCATCATTATAGTCCATGTAAACAAATTTCGTTCAGGCATTTGGTCAAACACTAGACGAGCATCCACCAAACTTCCGCACTTGGCATACATGTCGACAAGAGTGTTCAGAAGAAAGATGTTTGGCTGGAATCCACTTCTGATCATGTTGGCATGCACCTGCTTTCCCATTTCAAGGTCCCCCATTTTCATGCAGTCCCTCAAGAGCCTGACATACATATCGGAGTGTGCTGAAATCCCTTGTTTTTTCAAGATATGCGGCAGCTCTTTCAGTTGTCCTGTCTGAGATACGCCCCCACAAGAGGCCAGAAGAGCTCTGTGAGCACTCTTAAACATAAAGGTCCTCATTTGTGTGCTTACTCTGAAATCTGCTGATATTGAAGTTCTCTGAGCAAACCACCAGTCAGCATCTGAGCAGCCACAGCTTCAACCACAGCCTCCCATAGACCAGGCTACAATCACCAGCGGCCAAAGCACTTTCCAATAACCTATTGTGGAAAACCTACTGTTGGCCCGCTGCAGCAAAACGAGCAAAAAAGGTTATAGATTTAGTCGTCTGTGGATACAATCTAGTCGACGACATCGTCAGCTCAGCATCTAGCATTTAGGTCTTCAGCTCGCATGGATTTCCTGTATTTGTGGATGCACTTGGTCCATCTGCATACAAATGTATGCACCTGTTTATCGACCTCAATGCAACTGAGCCCTGGCTCCTTCCTGAAACCTCTGTCCTGCATCATTTTTCTCGCCATTTGGGTGTCATCCCACCTGCCAGTAGCAGCGTAGATGTTTGATAGCAGCATGTACCTTGCAGCGTGCTGTGGATCCCAATTGAGAAGGCATTGTGCCGGGCGATCTGCTGTTTCATGAATTCTGCAGGCACTTAGTAAGGAACCGCAGACCGCATCACCTGGTTCAATTGGCATTTTGTTAATGCGCCCTCTGCCTCATCCACTCGCTAAGCGGCCAAGAAGGTCAACTATGCAGCCAAAATGCTCCGCTGTGGGACTGAAGCCATGATCCCGGCTCATGGAATCAACATAGTGACGGGGTTCATCCACTAGGGTGACGAGGCCTAGACCCACCTGGCTACATGCAGAGAGAAGCGTCTGGATTCAAGCGAAAGTTACATTTGTTTGAACAGTTAGAGGGCCTCCCTGCCTCTCTTCTAATCGGCGGCCTGCTTCCCGCTCCCTTCATACAGACATGAATGCAACGCATCTACTTGCTCTTTTTGGCCTAACACTCTGATGTTGCACATCCATACATATCTAACAATTCGTATAATAAATCTCCTTCTCACCTATATCGAACCCAATCTTCACAAGATTCCGTCGAAGGAGAAAGAAACGGGATTCCCCAACTCCGAATCTCCTAAACTCAGCGGAAATTGACGACCTACAAGATCCAAGGCGCCTCTCCTCCATGACGCTGAAACCGGGTGTGGACGTGTGGACCCCATGTCCGCAAGAAGGCTCAAGTCCTCTTCTTTGTGTTGTACATATATCGACTGTTTGTAGATTCAAGGTGGCACTAGCCTGCGTGTCTGAGTAAGCAGTATCAACTGAGAACATTGAAATGTTGTTAGTGATGGGGAGTGTGCAGATGCACTTGTTATTCAAATACAATGAAGAAAATCGAACACATGTGGTCGCCATCATTTGGATGCTCGCTATTCTATGGTGCACCTCTTGACCTTCCCAGACATAAACTTACTTTGACGAACTAATGCATCAGACTTGACAAATGTTCAACTAGAGAGACAAGCACACTTTTTCGCTCGCTCTACGCCCCTTTCCTCTCAACTCTAGCACTGTTAGCAGTGCAGCTCCGATCATATGTATAACAGGAGATGAGAAGAAGCCACTGTGGGAATCCACATTATGGTCTCAAGTATGACGTTCCTTCAGCAGCAACTCTCTTGACTTTCTTTGCTCTTTGATGAGACCCTGTGGAGCTTTACTTCAAACTGATAGCCCAGTGGTATTTGGGCACATACCACCTTTAAATATTTATTTCCGGGGGATGGGGCCCCTGAAAGCTCTCAGCATCTTCATTAGCAGCACAACAATTTGGTGAGTTTCTGAGTGGTTTCTGGGTGGGAGAGAGATTGCATAGATGTCCCTCCAAAGAGGGAGTGTAAGCTACCGCACGTAATTAGGTGATGCCAGCAAGCGGCTTTCAACAGAAGACAGAAGACCATGTGCATTGACTAGAGTTTCACAGTCTGTGCCCCATGAAGAAGATATGAGACACAAAGCAAACTATGGGATATTTTGGCATCTATCACGTGAACTACAATATGGGTCCATGTGCTTCGGAACTTGTTATTTAGTGACATGCCAAACAATACAGTTTCTCTTCACCGATGATTCCTAAATTTGATGTCAGACAATTCACAGTATTTCACATCATCGAGGAAATGGATCAGTCACTTAAGATCGTCCACGAGCTTTCATTTGCAACCCATGTACAAAGTTCTGAGTCAGATAGCACCCCCTTACTCCCCTACGGTCAAATCTGAGGATCAACATACTACAACATGCTTATGAAGTATGTTCCACTCATGACATGACAGCTGAGGATTCTCTTTCAAAAGCCCCTATGAGCTGGCAATATCCAATGAGTGGTGACCAGACTGACAGCAGGAGAAGGTGGCAAACCTCTTGATGATCTACTCGAATGTGGTGGTGGCTCGGTTGTCACTGGTAGAATCTTTTTCTGGAAGAAAATTAAGAAGAGCAGTAGATGGAGTCAGACTTACTTCTTGAATGCATCAGGTAGCTGAATGCAGTTGAAAACCGCACAATAGTATTCTGATGCCAAAACTCCTCATAGGCACTCTTAATTATGCACTGTAAGTGATTTATGAACTCTTCAAGATGACTTGAAGAGTTCCATAACACCAAGATTATTGATTACTCCTTTCACATGCATCGATGTAATCAAGAAGTTTTGAGATTGCCACGAGCACAGAATTACGGGTACGTCCTCTTCATCACGATTTGGATCCCCAATAGAATGACCAGTGAGCTCAAACAACAACCCTCCCGCAACTCGCACAGGTACCTGCAAAATCAGACCCCCTATAATTTGAAAACTCTCTTAAGACCATACTGTGAACTTAGACAAATAAAATCAAGTCGAATTTGATCGTGGCTACCTCTAGTGAGCTCTACAGGTAGCTTACAAGACGAGTGAAGACCCAAGGGTAATACCAATACCTCATAAAGAAGGTGCTTCATGCGGTCACTAATAAGCCGCTTCTCATCCCTGAGGGCATATTCATCACTCACTTAGCTCGTGGCGAAGCACTCCCTCATCTACTGGTCCCCATAATTACACAACGGAAATTCTCTTCCTACCTCGGAAAAGAAAACCAGCAATTCTCTGCAACCAAACAAGCAGAACCTTTCAGCAGAAGCACTTTGCAACCCAAAAACATTCTACCTCAGGGGTTTGTAGGGCAAACCTTGAAATAAGTGTCTTTCTTCCGAAAGACAGTATCGCCATAGCGCACTGCAGCCCACCACCCCAGAGTGCCACGTGTATGGGAGCGCAGCGCTTCCCGACAAACAACCAAACAAGCAGAACCTTTCAGCAGAAGCAATTTGCAACCCAAAAACATTCTACCTCAGGGGTTTGTAGGGCAAACCTTGAAATTGGTGTCTTTCTTCCGAAAGACAGTATCGCCATAGCGCACTGCAGCCCACCACCCCAGAGTGCCGCGTGTATGGGAGTGCAGCACTTCCCGAGTGAGTGTGCAACAAAATCTATCCCGAGTTCGCACAACAAGCCTCGACCTCGACCCTTCTAGGGTTACTATTTTGAACCCTGGCTGAGTCCCTCGTCCCTCGATCAAAGCATGCATCTCCGCACTTTACCGCAACTCTCCCTCCTAAACCCTGCTAGATCCCCTGAAACTGGCACCACAGCTCGTCATGGACTCCGAACAGCAAGACGCACCGCCACCGGCACCAGCATCGGCACCACCACCACCACCACCTCCGGACCTGTACTCAGGCCGGGGACCCATGCGTCCGTCAGGTATATATTATCTAAGTTCATAGATTTCCGATGCTGAAATGTACGTGTTGAGAAGATTATCCATATTTTAGTAGATTTCCAACGTATGTTTGATGGGAATACTTTAATCATACCGAATTGATACCACATTCATGCTCTGTGGCAAAGAATATCAAACGCATACTGATTTGATACCACCATGTTTGATACAGAGTTGATACTGAAAAAAGTGATATCAAATCAATATGACCAGTACTCCCGGTTGATATCAAAGTGATATCGAAACAGTACCATCCCATACCCCAGTCACAGTGGTATCAATTCGATATCACCTGGACCGGACCCCGTTTTCCCGATGACAAGCGGAAGAAATGCCCGTAAAGTTCGGATCACAATAGCACACTTGATCCTATCGACCATGCCTACAAAACTTCACAAGGGGGTTTGAAACACCACCCCGCCCAGATATGTATAGGGAGCTCTTTCTTCATTCTCCACGAAATGGTCAAAACCACCTATAATTGCACGGCACTATTTGTCGTTACCGACAGCTTCTATGCAAGAATGACTGGTGCCCATTGACAAGCTACAACCAGAATGAAAATTCTCTACTCCGGGCCGAGCAGTGCATTCCAGATGATTAAATCCAAGGAGCAGTGAAGAACTCTCACCAGAATCTTGGCTTGCATAGATGAACATGTAAGGAGGTCACAACAGTGATTCGGCGATGAAAGAGAAGCACCAGATGGCATAAATGTGCAGAGGCAATCCCAGTGTTCTCGACATCTCTGTCGGCGAGTTAGAAACCTGCACAAATTACCAGTTTTTGGTTCTCCGTTAATCCCAGCTCTGCACCATAGCTGAGTGCAGTACGAATACTGCACTGAAGAAAAGCAGAGTACGGTGCCCACAACGAAGTGCACATCACCTAAATGAAGCAAAGTATAATATTGGGAAGCTACTTACCGTGTTTGGATCTCAAGGTAATATTGAAGATCCCCTTACATTGTCGCCAATTGCATCTACAAATCGCATGCCGCCAACTGCATCTACATTACATAAAAACATGTGAGTCCAAAGTGTTGTTGTGAAGGCCGCAAACAGAAGGAGAAACTGCCTTCTCCAAAGTGTTTCGCCACAAACAGGAAGAAAAACTTGTTGGGCAGAATTGTCACCTTTCTTCTTGCTCCGTTGGTCCGGGATGTTTCTCTCGTATTTTGAGAGCGCATGGGGCTTGACCCCTGTGGAAAACAAGAAGACCTTTGCGACTGAAAGACTCACCACAATCGTGTATCAAACATACCCATCCGTGATTCTCATCCCGACCCAGTTGGGATTTGAATCATGAAGATTCTCGGCGATGGTGGCGGGTTGCCTCGGTGCCATAGCTGCCGACACTAGCACAAAATATCCACGACAATCGCTGGAACAACTCAGAGCACAAGTGGCATCTGCCCGCATCCATAGAGTTCAAAGTTTGTTCTGCCCCTCCTGCCCGGCGCCACGCGGCGGCTGCCCGCATCCAAAAAGAAAACATTCTATACTCAGACCCCCTGCCCGTCGAGGTGGTCTCTCTCGTCTGACGGGGGTTCAATTTGAGCGCCAGGGTTTCTCTTCTTTCCCGTTGTCTGCGGTTGTGATGTAGGGATTGGTTTCAAGGGTTCGGTGCAATCAGTCGGCCATCTGTGGGTGGATTGTGGGGGAGGTTGGCGGAGAGCTCGTGTGGCGGTGTCGGAGGTGCTCGAATTTTGGCCGTTCGCACATGTGGACGTGGTAAGTGAGGGTTTCTCTGTGATGGTTGCGACATGCTAGACAACTCCCTGTCACAAAAAATGTGAATAACTTCATAGCTTGTCCAGAGTTGAATGCTGAGGCCCCAAGCAGTCAAAGCATAACATAGATATAACAACTGCCGCATATAGAAATAACAGCTCATGCAACATATGTCTACACCAAAAAGCTTCTGCCAACCAGCAGGACCTCCCTTTCTGATTGGGAAACATCAAATTGCGCAGAGAAAGGATGATGTTGAATAAACAACGAAAGAACGAGCCTTGGGGTTATAAAATTCCCTAGGTGAGAGACTGGTATGAATCAAGAGGACTTACTGCAGCCACCAAGGCAAGCTGATTGTTTATCAACCTCAAGCAGATCTCTCGAGGCCGCGATACCGTTTGGAATGTTGCCAGGTGCTGGTCCCCTGCAAACCAATCTTTGCACCGAAATTCCAATGCCTGCTCACACCCCCACCACCCTTGCATAACTCAGTTGACTATTATGACTACCCCAGAGATCCAAACTAGTGCACGTGCTGGTGAAGGAAGAAAACTATTCCACAGACAGTGGAAAGATCTTATAGAGGGGGGAACAACAACCCAGAGGGCCCAAGATACCATGCAGCTGGAAGACGGAGTGCTTCGTAAAATAACCAGCTGAGAAATTCAGATCTTGGTAATTGAATGCTTTTGCGAAGGATGAGCACAGAAAGAAATATTCTCCTTTAATGGAAGCAAGACAAACAAAAATGGTGTTCTCAAAGCAGTTTAGTGACTTAATCCAGTCCTGAAAAAGTATGTTAACCAACCTGCATTGCCCCAAGAACAAAATTCAATCCCGGATTTATGATTCCCACTCATCTCCTCTTCAATACTCCCTGTGAGCTATCGGCAGCCATCTCGTGGTCCTCGCACAACTTTTCTCCTGCGAAATTTAACTAACCCTCAGGCACAGGTTTTTCCAGCGATGCACGGTTGTGTCGAAGAAACAGATAGAGTCGATTGCATCACACAGTGTACAACTCAGGTTCGTTCTTTCGCTCGATCCTCCTTGAGATCTAGTTCCCTTCTTCATTCTTAGGGGAAAAACATTCAAATCACAACAGTATCGTCAGGGCCACTTCAGCTGTAAAGGACAGGCATGCTCAATACGACAATGACCATGCAGAAATCTGAAAACAAAGAAAAATTCTGCTGAAAACCCAGTTCTACAACCGCACCTGCAAGACACAGTACCTACAAACAGGCCACGAAACAGAAACATCCGAGACCTCCAAGCATGCCTTTTAATCGCTGAGACAGAAGAACAGAGGACGGAGGAGGAAGTCCAAGATGGCGGCCAATGGGAAAACTGCTCGCCAAGTCCAAAGCGAAAATAATATAGTATAGCCACAAATTAGAAAACTAAGAAAAACTAAGAAAAAGGTTTAGCCGTGTCTCGGTGGACTTTGCACTTGTGGCAAAACCTGTATTTGCTGGCGATACTGCGATTTATTACACTCATGCTCCCTCGGCTTTCTCGTCTCTCTCTCTCTCGCGCAGGGACCAACCCTCAAGTTGCCCCTCTCTCTTCTCGGATTCCGTGTTCTTTGACTGCAATTATGTTGTCGATTCGTTGATTTTTCGGCTAGATTCTCCCTGATTCGTAATTAGGCTGCGTTTTTCCTTGCCTCGTGGTGTCTCTCTTTCTGCCGGGCAAACCCTTGCCATTTTATGCGCCTCTGTGTTGTTTCTGTTTCTTTCTGTTTGCGCTGATTGTGTCGGCTTGGCCCTGATTTGATCTTGTAGGTGGTCAATATCTCCGGTGTGTTTAGGGTGAATCGGATTCAGGGATCGGGTGTTGTTCTCCTTCGACAGAATCCCTCCCCTGAAGATTGGTTTCGGCATTGTGGTGGACAGGTTGTTTGAGCAGGAGGAGATTTATATGGATTGCTGGATCTGTGTGGATGTAGATGTTGATCAGATTCTGCGGATGTGATCTCTTAGGAGACCTAAGAAGCTGTGCAATTAAGGATATTCTTCACACATTTGAATAAGTATTTGGCAATCATGGACAGCAACAAGGATGAGGCCATGAAGTGCATGAGGATTGGACAGGCAGCCATAGAGGCAGGTGACAAAGTCCGTGCTATAAAGTTTCTCACCATCGCAAAGCGTCTGTACCCTAATGCGCAAGTAGATGCGTTGCTTTCGTGTCTGTATGAAGGGAGCGGGAAGCAGGCGGCCGATGAGAAGGATCCGGAAAATAAGGAGGCAGAAAACACAAAGTGTGGAGGGGAGAATGGATTTGCCAGTGTAGGCACGAATGGGCCGGATGGGCATCGTCACAGCGGGTCTAGCAGTCCAGCAGCGGGTGTGTCGGTGGAACATATAGAAATTGTTAAGCGCATAAAACGGACGAAGGACCTTTACCAGATTTTAGGTTTGAATAAAGGGTGCTCAGAAGATGAAGTGCGCAAAGCCTACCGCAAGCTGTCTTTGAAGGTTCATCCTGACAAAAACAAAGCTGTGGGCGCGGAGGAGGCTTTCAAGGCTGTTTCCAAAGCCTTCCAGGTTTTGAGTGATGTTGAACTCAGGGAGAAGTATGATCAGTATGGTCCTGAGGAAGAGTTTGATGTCCAGGCACAACACATGCGACGGCGGCGTACAAGCCACGGGAGCCCAGTGTTCTACGAGGAAGTCTTTGATGCTAATGACATTTTCAATTCGTTTTTCTTTGGCATGCAACAACCAAACGGAGGCTTTCGCAGAGCACAGTTTGTCCGGACTCAAGCAAGGCAAGGGGCTGCGGGAGGTCGGGGAGCCGAGGCTCATTCGAGCAACCTTCTTGGCTTGTTACAGTTATTGCCTATCATTCTCTTGTTTCTCTTCAGCTACTTCCCGTTCTCTCAACCAGTCTACAATTTGGACTTAGCAGCGCCCTATCGATTTCAGCAGAAGACTAGGGACCATGGGGTAACTTTCTATGTCAAGTCTCCCGACTTTGACCGCGACTATCCCCATGGAAGCTACAGCAGACGACAAGTAGAATCGCAAGTCGAGAAGGATTACCGAGACATACTTGTCCATCATTGTCGGCTGGAGGTTGGACTGCGAAGGTGGGGACAGGCTACAGAAATGCCTTATTGCGATAGACTGGAGCGCTTTCAGCAAACCTGATGAGTATGTTCCTGGAGCCCTTTGCAATCCATTCTTGATGCATGTGGTGGATTACTGAGTCAATGCCACGACAGGGATTGTTTTCTCGTTTTTTAGCAAAGTATTGCTAATGCAAGCACTTTGGAAAGTATTATATAAAGTGCCTCAGATCAAGTATTCGCATCTCAATGTGCAGCTTTAACCTTAAATCCTGAGGGCAGAATTTAATAGGCACCTGGCATTTTTGAGATGTAGAGAATCTAAGCTTCACCCTTGGGTTGCTCTGGGGGCAGTGAGATAATGCTGCCCTGAAACAGTTAGGGTAGGGTTCAAGGAAGGAAGGGATGATGAGAAGAGACTTTTTAAGAAAGTAGGCGCAAAGTAATCATGGGCCAAGTTGTGGATCATGGCCCAATGCGTTATCCTTCTCATCATATGAAATTGACAATGCTATGCCGACATGGTATAACCTTTCTGTGCATGTATGCTCTCTCTCTCTCTCTCTCTCTCTCTCTCTCTCTCTTTCTCTCTATGCAGGATTGTCATTCTATTGCTTGGGATCAATTCTATGGAGCAAGTGGCTCCAATCCAATTACGTATCGACCCCCTCAACACATAGACTCTTTGCCTTTCAAAAGAAAACGGAAGTATGTTGGCAAGTAGCAGGCCCACAGCCTCTTTCACCTTTAGAACCTTTGCCTGATGACAACTAACGGAGAGCTGGTAGCTCCAATTCAGCTGGGAAACAAGCATTGATGCCCCTGGCTCCTGTCTACAATGGTGCTAGGGCTCGCAGCCTAGTCTTAGCATTTCAATGTAACCTTTGGCACACTATCAATTAGTACAGCTCTTTGATCTAGGTTGAACTTCTCTTTCTCCCTATCTTTCTCTGCAGCTCCCTCAAAACCCTGCCGCTGTTGTTGTGCGAACTTCCAGACTGATGATGATCTAAGATTTTTTAGTGAGTTACGAGCTGGCAAGCTGCAATAAAACGGAATTGTGGACAATTCATGGGAGATTTTGTCCCTCCCATAGACCACGTGGTGTAATCATAAGTGCTTTGTTGGCTTTGTTAGAACGCATGTTCACACAAAGGATAAAGTTTGGAAGATGGTATCACACATGCCCACTATTCTATTTGAATTTTCTAGTTTGTTTCTCTAATGATCTACTGTTCATATTTCCGGCAGAAAGGTACTATCAGGGACCCACAAGTGGCTGAGTTGCTCATGAGTGTGTGTTCAGAGTCACCGCATTTCCCAGACCCACTGAGGAAGTCCCCACCTGCGCCGACTCGCCGACTTAGTTTAGTCAGTCATCTTGAGATTGATAAGCTACCAACACTCTTTTGTCACATGCTTTGTAGTCAAACAATGTGTAAATCAGAGGCACGGCTATATTTTGCTCCTTTTGAGTCTAGTGTTGGACACCATGACCCAAACTGCCGACGTTTTCAGCTTATATCATTACACAATACTATTATCGTCTAACAGCTATCACTATAAAAGCTATTTAAAAATTTAAAAAAACCTATACTATTGGGCACATTGTGAAGCCAGATTCCGCTCCCACTAGAGATTCCACTCCTCTGTAGTGTTAGCTGTTACAGGGGTGTGTAGCAAAGAAAAGCGTGCTTGCCACAAGAAGGGGATCTTACGAGAGGATTTAGATGCTGCTGATTCTCACGTTCATCCAGCACACGGTACAGGGTATTGAACACTCCAAAAATATCCTGTCGGACTGATCCAGCTCCTCGTTAAATAGAATAATCCTGCTAATCACATCTCCCTTATCCTAAGTGAAGTAGCTGTTAACAAAAGACAAGCCAAGCCTAATAAAAGGTATACCTGTTCAACAGCAACCTTACCATCCTTAAAGGAGAACACAGGGCTGCGAGGAATCAGGCCCTTCACATATGTGAAGCCAGCCGCCGCCGCGCTATCGAGCTCCTGCAAGTTAATGCAGAAATTATATCATCAATTCGACCTCAAACAACTGGGATGAAAAAACCAAGAAGATGAAAACCTTGCTCTGCAAGTTGAGCGAAGGACAAAACCTCTTGCTGGAAAAACCCAGAAGCTGGTGAATGAGCAATTGGCAAACTAACTACAGTCATTGGTAACATCTTGTTAGATTTATCAGATACAGATATTAATATAAACATAATACTTTATAGTATGAGCTCTCCACCCAACCATAAAAGACACTCTAAAAACGAATGCTTCACCCTCGAGAGCTCGTCTCTTACATGAAGGTCTAGTGAAGTGGTTCTAAGACCACTTCACTTACTACTGACTCACTAACCTACTGGATGAACTCATCCTCTAACACTCCCACTTTAGGTTGTGGGCCAGTGCAGCACCATTTAATCACTCAAAGTTGATATTGAGAAGACATCGTGATCAATCCCTCAGCAGCTATTAACTGAAAATTATTGTCTAACATTAAACTTCAAGTAATTATGAGAGGGTTCCATATCAAAGGACTACTGCTCCAAGTCCGGTGACACATTTTTCATGCTTGAACTTGGTCAATGACTTTGTAAATACATCTGCAATATTATCTTCAGTAGTGCAATATTGCAACTTCACAAATCCTCGTGATATGACGTCACAAATATAATGGTACTATACTTCGATATGCTTGGTTCTTGCATGAAAAACTTGATCATGTAATAAAGTGATGCAACTTTGATTATCACAATTAAGTAATGTAGCATAAGATTGAAAATGTTCAATATCTTGTAATTGTAATAATTGTCTTAGCCATAATGCCTCTTTTGAAGCTTCGGTAGCCACCGTATATTCTGCTTCAGTACTAGATAAAACGACTGTACTTTGACGTTTACTACTCCAACAAATAGCACCACCACCACATATAAATACATATCCAGTAGTTGATTTACATCCATCAATGTCTCAAGCCCAATCACCATCACAATAACCTACCAAAATTGTAGGACTAAAATGATTAGGGAAATAGATAAATACCTTGAGCATATGAACCTTGAAGATATCGAAAATCTTTTTTACAGCATTCCAATGTGCTTGTCCAGGGTTGGCTAAATGTTGAGCAACTTCCCCCACCGCAAAAGCTAAGTCTGGACAAGTACACGCCATAGCATAGGTGAGACAGGCCACTACTTGTTGATAAGGGATATTCAGCATAACATGACAATCTTGAGCAGTTGTGGGACATTGCGCACGAGTGAGTTTAGTATTCACTTCCCAATGAGTACCCACGGGTTTGCAACTGTCCATATGAAATTGTTGGAGCATAGTCAAAAATGTACTATTGTTGAGTCAAAGTTATAATGCAGGCAGCACAATTACGATAAATTTGAATACCCAAGATATAATGAACCAGACCATTACCAGTCATTTCATAAGTGGATATTAATTTATTCTTTGTGTCCAAGAGTAAAGCGGAATTATCACAAAATAAAAGAGCACCATCCACATACAAAGCGATAATGATAATGAAACGGTTGAAACGCTTACTGCACATATTAGAGTCGGATGAACTCCGATGGAAACCGACACCATGAATGTCAGTTTTAATGCGCTCATACCATACCATACTGTTTAAGAAAATAAATGCTATGGAACAACTGATACACCTTTGTTTTGTGGCCAGGTTTAACAAAACCTTCAGGTTGAGACATATAGATTTTCTCTTGTAAATTACCATGCAAAAAAGCTGTCTTAACATCCATTTGATGGACCTCCCAGTTATGGCCGTGCAACCAGGCTAACAAAGTACGAATTGAAGTTATCTTAACAACAGGAGAAAATGTGTCTTGATAATCAACCCCTGCCACTTGAGAATAGCCCTATTCAAGGTAGCGATATTAGGGCCTTAACACACAAACAGCAGTGACTGGTCACTAACGTAGACGTCCTTGGTCAGGGTCACCCAAAAGAGAGAACTGCAACCCTGCAAGCTCTTCCACGGGAGACGAAGAGTGCTGAAAAGAGATGTCAAAGGTGAATGAGGAGATGATCTCCATGGCGGGAAGCAGCAGGTCACGACAAAGAAACTCCCTAACATTTCGGATTTTTGTGCGGTAGTCCTTGGAGATCCGACTTCCGCGAAGAAGCTCCACATAAGCACCACATCACATTTCTTTCTTATTGCCATTCCTCCCGTGTGGGGTGTCGATTTTAGGATGCATCAACCATCAGCTAGTTGCGTTTGCTTCCATTGCCGCTCGTGTGGTAGCGCCCTTAGTATGCATCCAACGGAACATAATAAGCTTCTATGGATCAAACAACATGAATGAAGTCAACACATTATCGTATATGAGGTGTCGACCTGACGCCTCGCAGCTACTGCGATCCCTCCGCACTATGTGCCGTAACGGGCTTCCGCATGTCCATACCAGGTAGCTCTTAGTTTATGAAAAGATGAATTTGACATTTTTCAGCAGTCTGGATTTTTCAGTTGCAGAATTATTTGTTATTCACAGCCTTCTCCACGGCCTCTCGGTGTTTATTTTTTCCACCCTCTAATCTATCCGGCTCAGTCCTTTTCTGTTAATTGTTTAAAAAAAAAATCATGGATAACAAACATTGAATTTTTTTATGAATAGCCGAGCAAGAATTTCTTGGCAGAACTCTCAAATTGGCTAATTGACATCAGCTCATACATACATCATCATCATCCTTATCCTCATCATCATCCTTCTTTTCCCATCATTTTCATTTGTTCCAGGTATGCTATGGGAAGTTTGAACATGTAAGTAAAGTTTTTTAAGAACTCCTCTGTTCTTTATACCTGCAGCATCTTCCCTTTCTCAATTCTCTTTATTTTCTTTTGGATTTTTCGATATGGTACTCTCTCGGGTGAAATCTTCATTTTGACAAACTCTATGATTCTATGAACATGAATTACTTTTCGGACATCTTTGAGATTACGTTGATGATCCAAAACATCTTGTGGTCTCCTCTGTGATAGCGAACTTCATCCAGAGCACAAGTACTCACTGTTTTTTTTTTTTTTTTTTTTTTGGAACTGTGACAATCGCATTAATATTCAATTTTAAGCTTAAGTTCCATTTTTCTTTTCTTTGTCTTTTGTGTTGGACGGCTTGCAGCATTAGACATAGGTGAATACATGCATGCGAGCCTTGCTTGTACGGTCACGCCAGAGAAGGCCATGGTGGACCAGCGTTCAAATCCTTACCTTAGTCCAAGTCAAGCATTGCTGTCATGCTTCACTTTCCTCCCATGTCTTCCATGTTCCTCCGCTCCCTTGTCTTGCTCCCCCGTTCTCGGTCCCTTACTCCAGTAGTTGAGGGCCGCGGGGAGCATGAATAGGGGAGTAGTAACAAATGGAGCGGGAGCAAGGGAGCAAAAATGGAGGAGCAATATACATGCGGGAACAAGGGATAATTTTGCTATTGGAGATGCAAAAAAAAAAAATTAATACTTCTTATATCATTCGACAAACCCTTGAAGGACTGGAGGTTTGGGAGTTGTCTTGCTGATAGGTAGCGCGGTGGCTGCCCCTTCAACTGCCGCAGATTGTTCACTCCGCATCCAACATTATGAATCCAGCCAACAAAAATCTCACCGTTTGTTTTTGCCACCATCAACACTTTTAATGCTTTATTCTATAATACATGCATGAGGGCAAGAAAAAAACAAGATAACGGATTTGATTGCGGGCTCCGCCAGCGGCGGGGAGCTAGCCCGGTGACCGTAGTGTTAGGCTTGCACGCGCACAATCAACTGCCAACTTATGTCTAGTGTCTGCTGTGTTGGTTACCTTTAGCATTTTTGGCTTGAAGATATTTTCTTGTTGTTTTGGGGAGTCATCCCAAGACTGGTTTCTTTCCTCATCAAAACACTAATATGGGTTAGAGCCTTAGTATCCTTGTTTTTTCCACTTTCCATAACCTCAAGTATCCCTCAGATCTCACGTCCTTTCATACCCTCTAGATCCAGAAAGTTACATACCATCCTTTATTTTTTATATCCAATAAGATTAAGATTATAAGATTATATTTTCTATAATATTTAGTTGATCATTTTGTTATATGTTTCATTGCAGATGAAGGCACGATATGCCCAAGTTCATGGTGCGAGTCAAAATCGTGGTTGGGTACTAATGGATGACCGCAAGTACTTTACCGATGAGGTTTCTGCTTTGCGGTCAACTGAGAGCAAGCCAAAATGTAGATCATTCTGCAAGCTCAAGTGGTTCTGTGGAGAGTTTTCACTCATGGAGATTGTAGGGAGTGGACACATTTGAGGGAGAAGAAAAAGAAGCTAGAGACATCATTGAGTGTTTTCAAGAAAGCATATGTTACAAGCTCTATCTTGAGCATCAAGAAGTATATGAAGGCTTGTGAAGATGTTGCTGTGGGCTATGAGAAATGAGATTCTATGTCCCTGGGTGTGCAATTTTGGAAGTTGATAGAGATGGTGATTAGGACAATGATATTCTTCATGACAATGGTGTTAGTGCCGATATCATCAAGAATCGGGCAGACATGCATGTGTACATGGTGGATGACATCAACATCAAAGGCATTGTGTATGAATTTTTGGGTCTCCTACCTGATTTTGAAGAAATGACATGTTGAGGTGAGCACATGATTTTTTGTGATGTGTACTTATGTGAGTCAGGGCGTTAAATTGGTCATTATCCAGATCATAGAAGCATAGAGGTAGTTTTAGTCTAGTACTTGTGAAGGGTTTGGTTGGAGTGTTTGTGAAGGGTTATAGGATCTAGTAGTTTTGCGAGATTGTGATTCGAGGTGTTGGACTTGAGATTGGTGAATCAACCTACTACTTATTGTACATGACAGGATCAGACTAAGAAAAGTTTGGGTTGCAAAAATATTTTTTCTAACGAGGTTGTGAACACAAATTCTTTGCAGATGAGGTTCTTGTTGCAAAGGTCAGCACTATCTATGAAGGAATTACTTTTCTCTCAGCAACACACAAGTAGATTTGCTCCTATAAGTTTCCAAAATGTTATACTAACGTCCAGCAGCACTGAAGTACATAAACATTCGATTGAGGCTCGAAATCAAGCAAATCGGATGTCATTTGTCAATAGATAGGGTGTATGTGCCGAAGTATCCATACATAGATACATTGTTGATGTTTGTTTAGTTGATTACATTGTTTGTTTGTTGCATCATGCCTAAACTACTTCAATGTTTCGTCGTAAGAGTGTTTCATTTTACACAATCTTTGCAAATGCCAAATAAAAAAAAATTCAATCGTAGAAAATCATAGAGCTAGATCTAACTACACATAACCTTAACGAAGCATTCGTAGAAGCTAGGAAAAAAAATCAGCTAGGAAAAAGACAACCATTTGAAATGACATTTGCAGGTAGTTGCCGGCCGATATTAGCACTATTGGCGAATGGGCTCAAAGTTGTAGTGTGATTATTTGACTCCTAACAAAGCAAATATAAATTATGGTGTCACTTCTTCAAAGCTCCCCTAAGGATTGATTGCCCCATGATCCAATTATAATTAGGTACATGTTGAGGATGATTTCTTGTGGATGACATCTATCATGCATCAATGTGGTTTTGATCTTGTAAAGTAGGTTGAACATATGCACCAATAAAATGACTAAATGATATTCAATAACTATTGGATTGCAAATTTTTATTGTACAACATCCAAACCAGAGTTTTTTTTTTAAAAAAAAAAAATTAAAAATTCGGAAAATAGCACGAGTGGCTACAAAGTTTTGCAAAAATTAGGCATATATTCTGTTCATCCATTCAAATTAGGACAGAATCATCCAAATCCATACTTTCATCCATTCAGATCATCCATATTTGGTGAATTCATCCATAATAATTATTATTTTTGGAGAAATTTGGCGATTTCATCCATGAAAAAACATGGAATTTGCTACGGAATATTCATTTCTATTTTTTGAGGTCGCCATTTGGCAAAAATTCGCCAAAAAAAAAAACGCTGATCCAAACTTACATTGTCTCCTATATCATTCATAATGTACAAAATATTCAATATACTTATATATATATTTTTTAATGGATGTAATAAGAAAAATCTAACCAACGGATTATGTATTTTCATAATATATATAAAGGTACCCATATTAAACAATATTGGCATCGAAACCACTAATCACTAGAATCGAATACCAAGTCATCTGAGATTGCTATTGTGTGAGTAGCGCTCTTGTGAGCCAAAAAAAACCCCACGTGCGCACAATCCATGGTTATAGAGGTTATATGTTTGTAAATGAAAATATAAGTCATAATCGGACATAGGCTATTGTTGCATCAATATGGTCAATTACACGTTTGTATATATATATATAAGAGATTGAAAATTTTACTTGGAATTATTGGAAAGAAAATTTTAAAACCTTCATAGAATCATGAGACACACATAAGCAAAAAACACATTAGACATATAAGGTATGTGGGAGACTTACTCATATGGTCGTCGGAGTCACATAAGGAAACATGTCTCTAGCAGGCCCTGCTATCAAATTTCTTACTCTTGTGCAAACTATCTGCCACCCATATGTTGATTCAAAGAGCAAGGTGTACAAATACACAAAAAATGTTTGCAACATGTTTTCATGAATTTACATATGATAAATCCAAACGAAATGAATGTTCAATGTAAAGTGTTTGATTCCAACATGCCCTCAAATAAAAGAATACCAATTGAGATAGAACAACATCTAACAAAATTAATCAACGTACCACAATTCAATTACATCTAATATGTTGAGGCCATGTAGCAAATTGACAATTCATTGTGTGGCATATTTGTGATTGCTTATGCCATAGATATAGCATTTGGATTAAATCCAACATTTTCCGACACACATTATTTGCCATGAGAACCCATTTAAGAGATTGCATAAATGACCGAAAACTGGATCTGTTCCCAAAACAACATTCACAATCCAAATTTGCTTGTTGTATCAAAACAAAACAAGTCATGACACCAATCAAATGAAAATGAAGTGACATGAATGTCCATCTTTTGAACATTGTTCCCAAAAGTTGTCACTAGTAGTGCGGAGCAATTCGAGTAGCTTGGTGGCTGGGTTCGTTTAAAATTAGCAAAATGGTCTAGGGTCCAAATCTACAATGTTGTGCCTTTGGGTTGCGAAAGAAATCAAAGATTTTTTTTAAACATTTTTATTTTATTTTGTCATTTGTAAATATTGTAAGTCCTAGAAGTGGATCCTTGCTCTCCTCTCCCACTCTTCCTTTTCAAGCTCTGCTCCCCTCCTCCTGCTCCCTACTTTCAAGCTCCCTCCTCCCTCCACAGTGTTATACAACATTTTTTCTAACCTTGCCACCTCGTTATTCACGCCACAATAGCACTATGTAGAATTTACATCTGTGGTGATTTTGGGAAAAAAAACACTGGTTGGATAATACCAGAGGTTGAGATTTGACAGCAGGCCCAAGAGAACCATCTCTAGCCTGCCCCAACAACAATAATAATATATGACACCTCCCCAAGGAAGCGTAAATTCTTGACCCCAACAACGACTATATCGGTGAGCACGCACCTCAAACTCTTTTTTTTTTTTTTTTTTTTTTTTTTTTTTTTTTTTTTTTTCAACTCCCATTAGATAGTGTCTAGTGTAATATTCCAATATTTGATAGTTACATATTTTTAAATATTATAATATAATCACCGACAACATTTCACTAGAAAATGATAATAATCATTCAATTATATCACATATATTTGAGTTTATGGAGAGTTTACTTGGCGAAAAAAAACTGAAGATAAAAACAATTGTTTCAATTCATTTCCAAATTTTCTTTTTTCTGGATGGACAGCTCATTCAAAGAGTGTAGTGTGCTCACGTGAGCACAACCTTCAATTTTGCTAGTGTGAGCATATTTTTGTTTTGCCCACATTTATCTTAATATTATATGTGGAATATTATTATTTTTCTCATGTGAGCATGCATGGCGGCGTGAGCATAGGTAAGTACCCAACCTCACCTTAAAGTCCTTGCTGCCTTCTAGTTCAAATCTGATTACATTTTGGAGTTTGCCTCCTATTAATGTCCGCAACGCTTTGAATTAAGTTTGCTATGAGCTTGGGTCCTTAAGGTTTATATGATTATCAATAGCTCGATGCCTTGGCCTCACAAACCATATGCCGCAGCAATATTACTAGTTCCAACCTCATCCAAGGGTGTAATTGCTGATTCCTTAATTTGATGTCTCACCATGAAAACTTTGTTTAGTAATATCAATCAGGGGCAGTGTCCCCACTTCTGAGATGTGGAATTCCAAGTACTTTTGGTCGCTGGAAATTCACAAAAAATAGCAAAAATGGCAAAGTGGGCATTCGTGGGACAATGGTTGGAGCCTTGAGGGGAGAGATATCAAGGGAAAGGTCTCCGGTTCAAATCTGGTCGTAGGCTCTGTGGAAAAAAACTTACTTAGATGACATTGGACACTTGGGCCAGTGCCAAAGGCTACCTTAGAGGTTGCATTTGGAGGTTGCATTTGGGCCTCGACATAGGAAACGCACTTTGATACATAGGGGATTGCACTTGGATTTAGATGAGAGTGGACACTTGGGCCAACGGCACAGGCTACCCTAGTACTAGCTCCTATACCAACCACTGATAAGACGGTTATAATGAAGACCAATAAACCTCTACACCTCAACTTCAAGAGAAAGACACAAATAGGTAATGTATAGCCAGACCTAAAACATAGCTGGATCCCATGGTGATGGGCCGGTGTCGTTGCCACTGGTGCGATGTGCCCTGCCCACCTTGCCGCCAACTAATCGACCCTCCCGCTCCTCTTGGAGTCCCTCGATCCCGCCTCTTTGCGCTCCCTACTGGACCCTCCATCTCTTCCCAAGCCCAGCTGTAACTTGCCAAAATGACCTTGCCACACCTCTAGAACCTTCTCCAATCTATAACCTCCCCTAGCCAACTTTGGCATGCATTCTATATGGCCCCAATATGCAATTGCCACTTTTACATGGCATGCACTAGCCATGTGGGGCCCACATGCTATAGCTGTCTAGACAGCTTCCAATTTTCTTTGCTTATTTTTTCTTGGAACGATTGGGGTAGTACATATTTACAAATTGGAAAAGGAGTACAACAGGTGGTAGCTCAGCTGGTAAGTGCACAATGTGTCGCCTTGGAGGTTCAGGGTTCGAACCCGCTGCCCTGTGCGGTGTGTGAATGGATTGTTCGTGACCGGTTGGTTTAGTGGTGATGTTTCCCTCCTGTGTGCCCAGTGGCTTATCTGAAAGGGGGTTAATTTTCCCCCCTCCTCAAGGGCCTGAATTGTGAGCAGTCACTCCCATGTTTCCTTTATTTTTATTTTTTTCTTAAAGGAAAAAAAAAAGGAAGCAAAAACACTATGCTTAGGCAATTCGGAGTAGCGTGGGAACCTTGTCTCCCATGGGATGGCCAAAGTGGGAAAGCATTTGGCGGGCCCCTCGTAGATCCCACCTTGGCTTTCCTCCTGCCCAGGTAAACATTAAAAGATTGAAAGGTTAATAGAAAGTGGTAGGTGGCCTGGTGGTTGGACGGTGCAACAAGTAATGATGATAGATTTTGGGGTTTATTTTGGAGATTTTATAATTTTTAGTTATTGTCTAAGTCCTAGGTCTTTGCTCCGCTCCATGTTCCCACTCCCTGCTCTCCTCCTGGCTCCCCTATTCCACTATGTAGTGGGGCTTGCTCCTCTCCTCGCTCCGTGTCCCACTATGGGATGGGACAATTTGGGAGCAATGAGAGAAGCATGATTGGGATTAGGGTCCTGAAGGTGGGGAGCATAAGGAGGGAGGGGGAGGTGAGGAGTGCTCCCCACCTTCCCAGTGTGGGAGGAGATCTGACTGGCAATCGGCAGCAAGCCCCACCGTTTGCCCATTGGGTTAAGTGTACTCCTGGCCATCCAGACAGTCCTTGCAAAGCCAAACATAGTAGGAGACAATGTTCTAGAAGCCTAATCTGCTCATAGGCAGCTTCCAAACTTCTAAACTAGCCATTACATTTTTGATAACACAACCGATATTGTTTCATTCCAACATTGCAGCTCAGAAAATAATTGAATTTGCAAGGCCCAAGAAGTTGCAACAGTCCTTGTGCCGACCAGGAGATAGCAGTTAGGGAATTCCAAAAAGGCCTTGATGTGAAATGCATCGCAATTCACTTGATCACCCCCTAAAAGTGCGCAATTGCAAGGGAAATTCAATTGAACTAACCCTAATTTGCAATTCAATTGAATTGTCGGCACACGATTCAATTGAATTGCCAATTCGCAATTCAATTGAATTGTCGGCACACGATTCAATTGAATTGCCAATTCGCAATTCAATTGAATCGCTAGTTGGCAATTCAATTGAATTAATTTTTAACTTATTTCTATATATAATATAATATATATGTGTGTGTATATATTTAAATTATACATATATACATACACAGGTATAAGCTAAAAATACATGTTGCCCGTCTATTCTTGCTGTCCGTCTGTCAATCCTTTGCCCGTGGTAAGGCTTGAGCCCAAGATAAGCCTAAGGGAGAGCGAGGGGAAGTCATGAAGCGTTTGTAAAAGCGGGATTGTCTCTCTTTGTGGATGTTGGTGCCAATATATGGCTATGTACATATACCAAACATGATACCAATGTAAGAGTATCAACGTGTAAGAGTTTGATATATTAAACTTATATAGAACACACATCCCAACTTCAACATGATACCTTTGTAAGGGTATCGAAATTTTTGATAATTCTCAAGATGAACATATTTCTTGTTTTCTTTGTCCTGGGCCAGATACTAGTGTTAGGGGACTACATGGTGATGCAGGGGAAGCCTTTCCTCAATTGTCAGGTTTGATTTTGTCTGTTTTTTTTCGGAGCTAGCCATGTTTCTTTTGCCAGTGAATCACAGGAAGCAGCATCTGTCTCAGTCTCTGGCTCTCCCTTTCTCGCTGAGACTGAGGGTGGTTTCACAACTCCACAATTTCCTTAAGGGCACACGAAAGAGGGCCAGCAAGAATAGACGGGCAACATGTATTTTTAGCTCATACTCTTATATGTGTATAAATATAATTTGAATATATACATGTACATATATATTATATATTATATACAAAAATAAGTTAAAAATTATAGATTACAATTTAATTGAATTGTAGTCAGCAATTCAATTGAATTGCCAATTCGCAATTCAATTGAATCGTGTGCCGACAATTCAATTGAATTGCAAATTAGGGTTAGTTCAATTGAATTGCCCTTGCAATTCAATTGAATTGTGCACTTTTAGGGGGGTGATCAAGTGAATTGCCATGCATTTCACATCAAGGCCTTTTTGGAATCCCCTAAGTAGTGGCTGGAAGTAAAAGGGGAAGGATATGCTTGTAACACGTAACTCGAATCCTTGTCCGCCTCAATGTCAATGCATAGCCTAATAGGTGGGCCCTAGATCCTGTATACATGATGGCCGCGGTGGGCATATGTTCTTTGAAGCCAGCTATATTGGACCTGAGGCGGGCAACCAAAAGTTGAAGCCCGCCGGGCATGGCCTTTTATGCCCACCTCCCCCAGAGTGAGCGCGAGAGAAGAGTACTTTATGACCCATCCTCTTTTCTGTTGTCTGACCTTCTTTTAGGTGATACTAGAATAGTTTGATTTGTCTTTGTTAATATATCTAGCTCTATGAGATTTTGCTTTCCTTTTGGGGACAGTTTTACCCATTTGCACATTCACCCCACTTGTTTCTTTTTATAAAACTATGTAGCTTTTTAACTACAACCGGTTTCACACATATAGCAGCCCGTATGGCAAGACTTGGCGCACACCTCTCCCTCAAAGACTTCTAATGTGCATAAGTCACAACATGGAGCGCTTCCAGTTACCCATAGACCCACTCACAATATCACACGTCCTCCGTGATCCCATGAATAAGACACACAAGTAAAACATGGCATTATATTTTAAATTAAACAAAAAACTTGGATAGTGTTCCGCGAAAAAAAAAACTAAAAAAAAACTAATGATGGTAGAATTGACTAATTAAGTTCCTATAATCAGATTATGTCGTAAACATAACATGTGACATAAGCAAGAAATTGATACATACTGTGGCCTTTGGGGACAGGGATGTCAAGTTGGAAGCATAAGAGCTCCCACCTGACTTTGACGATTACAACACCAACCCATTGGCCGAGGCAGATTCAGTAAAGTAATCCAGGATCAATTCGCCAACCAAGCATTGGCACCTAACGTGATTGGCCTGTAGGACTCGCAGTCAATAGTGGAATAATATATAGCCAACAAAATAATCAGCCAAGCTGGGATGGTCCATCGGCAGCACTGGCCAATTACGGCTCCGTAGCAGAGCAGCTTTGCTCGCCGCATAGCCACCTTCTGATTGGCCCTCAGGAGGCCGGCTATGACGCGGTAGCGTGGCTCCGTAACTACAGGCCTCCACCGCCATGACCAGCTCCCCTGGACCCCATCTGCTTAAGTATCCTGCGCGATCTAGACTACCGGCAATCGATATCGATATGGGACAATGCAGGACCAAAGCAATTATGATTTACGACAAACCTGCTGTTACTTATATAGCGGGAACAAGCTGAGTGAAACACAAAACTAGTGCAAATGAATGGTAAGAAACCCTAAAAGTTTATCAGGTAGGTTGAAAGTGGGTAGGTCGGTAGCGGGCAAGCTGCCCTCTACTGCTACGTCAGATAGTGCCTGCCTGTTGCCCTGCTACCGTTAATAGTAGGGGCTCCGTATATACCTCGCTGCTGCAGCGGCTCGGTATATAAACATACCACTGTTGCTACCAAACAACCATGTGTGTCTTTCTCATGTCGATTGCAAACCCATTCATTTTTCCCTCCTCCATGTCCCTTCTCACTTGATTATTCCCCACAACAAGTGGAGTGCATCTGATAACGCCGCACTCCGACTACTGGACCCTCTCTCTATATTAGTGTTTTTTCTAAATGGTCAAAAAAATCCGTTCTAAAGATAAAATAAAACAAAAAACTGTCGCTCCCAGGTTTCCTTTAAAAAAAAAACTAAAAACTAAATAAAAATAAAACATGATTGTTATGATTACCTTGTGTGAGTCAGTGTGTTGAATGTGGGTTCTCTTTTTGAAAGGGAAAGCCCAGAATTGTGGTGTAGGTACATCATCCTCATCATATGTCGTGACAATTTGCCATCACCAATGGGAACGCCAACTTTTAACCCCTTATCCACACTCTGACTCACACGAATCCAGGGTGAGCTCGGGGAACGTGTTCTCTCTCTCAGACCATAAAATGTGATTTGTGTAAATTATTAGTATTATATTATTATTGAAAATTTATGCTCGAATATCCTCTCCAAGATTTTTCTCACTTCCTTTGGGTTGAAATCCAAATATTCCATAATATGTGGACAGCTGGCAGAGCTGCCATTTGGAATATCCCATGCATCAGCTAATTCCACTCCGAATGTCATTGCTGACTAGGGTTACAAAGTTAGTTAGTAACCCTAAACGTGTTTTAGGGCTCACCAGACGGTAGATTTTAGGTTACGCTGCCCGTCGGGCAGAAAACTACCTTTTTTCTGGTCAAATTCATGGATGGATAGTTAAGGTTCAGATGAGCCAAAAAGTTATTTCATCCATGTAAATAAATACTATTAAATACACGAATATCGTCAGCATGAGTGTCATCGTCATCAACCTCGGGATGCCAATGAATTGTTCGGATGAACGAAATTGCAGAGATACGGTCAAACGTAGTGAGATACTCATCCACAGAAAGATGGATGAGGAGCAAGAGTCTTGCCCACCGACGGTTGACTACATGCATGGGGGCACGAAGATGGATGAATCGCGTCCACATTGTGACATCCGTCAACGGCAAGCTGGGGCAGGATGAGAAAACGGTGGGGGCAATGTAGGGTAGCGGTATTTTGGGATCTGCCCGCTCGGTGTCGGGCAGAGAGCGCAACAACTGTTCCAAAGCAGGCTTCAACATCTCTTCAAGAGACCTGCACACACACAGGGCTCCAGTCTTGGAGGAGATTTCCATTAGGGTAGGCCATGTTCATTCTGAGCCTCACACTTGATCTTCCAATTGCGCACTCTTCTGCACCAGATTTGAAAGGCGCAATGATCCGCTGCATTCTGCATGAGGGTTTCTTCGAATAGATTCTTTCGCTCTGTCTCTGTGGGGGTGTCTCTATGTTTCTCCCGCAGTTTCTATGGTTGGTTTTTTGACTCATTTGCATTGAGGGCATGGCGTTTGGAAATGTTGTGTAAGGGGGGGTGTTGTTTGTGTTGCACTCTGGTGTGTAGCCTTGTGGATACCCGTCTGGCTGGAGTGGCCTTTCATGTATGTAGGTTATGATCACCCTCTGTTTTCTCCCTGTTTCTACTTTGTGTTAGGGATAGGGCAGTTCGTGTTTGGGGTAGTCAGATCTCGATTGCTTCTTCCTCCGGTGCCCTATTGTGTGTGTGTGCATGCGTGGCTCTTGTCTGGGCATGTGTTTGTCCCGTGGGTTGCCTCTCTCTGTTTCTTGATCGGCTTTAGGGCATAGTAAACTTACAATTTTTCAGCTTTGCCGTGCTGCGATCTCTCCCCTTGCTCTGTATCACGTCTCTAGGGAGCACACCCATAATCAATAAACTCCGAGGCCTCTATCTCTTCATTCGTCGGGTTCGGAATGTGTGTAGTCCAGAGGGCTGGTCTTTTTGCGTGAAGCATCATCCTGTTTCGATCTCTCTTGCCTGCATCGAACTGCAGTGGGGTAGATATCCCAAGCGTATGGCATTAAGGTCCCTGCAATTTAGTGGAAGAGCATACTATCTTTCTCTTTCTATGCGGCTCCTGTCTTGGTTGCGCGGTGTTGTCTAGCTCAGCAGGCAATGGAATCTGGGCTCCAGCACTGTAACTTATGCAACAGGTGTGATGAAAAGTTGGGGGAAAAGTAGGTCTCACGTGTCATCCAGCAAGAAGGGGCATTAGTGAGAGAAAGAGAGACGAGAGGGTAGCTATGGGAGCACCCAAGCAGAAGTGGACAGCAGAGGAGGAGGCGGCGTTGCGGGCGGGCGTCGAGAAATATGGGCCGGGAAAATGGCGAGCAATTCAGAAGGACTCTAAATTCGGCCCTTGTCTTACATCCCGATCCAATGTCGATCTGAAGGTTTGATTCTTATCCTGTTTCATGTAAGCATCGATCAGGGGGCCGAATGTGGCAGTCAATGTTACTGGCACCACTCTGCCCGTGATTGGGGTGCATTGTCGAGCCTAAGAGAGACCGAGAGATTCAGTGGGGACTTTTTTAATGTTGTTCCCCATGAGTTCTAGGTGTCTTAGAATACCTCAGGTCACATCCAAAGAGATCTATGAAGAAATGGTTGCGGGGAGACTACTCCTAAACATTTGGACGATGGTTACCCCTCGAACAAGACTCTTGGCTTGTGGCTTGGCTTCATGACAGTAAAAGACAAGAGAGATCTGCTGCCACTGTCAGTTTTATCCTACCAAGATCCTACAAATGGTTTTGTTGGCATTCCTTGGAAATATGGTTTCATGCCCTTCAATTTAGGTAGGTCACCCTATAGTCCTAGTCCTGACATGTGCAAGAATAGAGAACTGGTTGATTGCCTTCTGTTTTAGGAAATATTTGCAGCTGGTCTTCCACTCCTTTGCCTGCACAAGCTCAAGGTCTGTCTGCTCCGGTAATCTTGGGTAGTTTCTGTTACCCTGAAGCTGTTTGTGGAAACAGCCCAAATAGAAAATTCTTGGGAAGGTTTTTTGGGGGTTGTCGCAACCAAGTAAAAAAGTCTATATGTTATTCTTTTCTGTGTCCAGCTTTGTGTTATCCACTCTTTCATGGCTGATAATGCTTGTTACGGCTGGTGTTTGTGAATGTAAGGACAAATGGCGGAATATGAGTGTAAGTGCAAATGGGGTGGGGTCTGCAAGGGAGAGATCCAAGCCCTTGGCCATTACAGGGCCCGGGATGATGACCTTGATGGAGGAGGCTGTTGCCGTCGACCCCTTGGCTTCAATTGCACCTGGAGATGTGTCCTCTGATGGAAAACATGGAGACATGTCAAATTCCTCAGATCGCAAGTCGCTCGGCCCAAGGTAGGGCAGAGTATGAAAAAATTGTTGGCACTGTCCATGAACGGCTTGCTTTCATTAGGATGGTTCTAGAGGGATGTGTTCTAGCATTCTGCTCACATCCTCTCAGTGTAGCTTTTTGGGTAACTGTGGAATGTTGCATCCATTTTTCATTGTGAATTTTGCCTTGAAATCATCATCTTAACTCTGGTCTCTGCAGCACCTTGGACATTTTGCCACTCTTCATACTTGCCAAAAGCTCCCTTGCCTGATGTTGGAGTGCTTTATGTACTTAATATAGAGCTGTGCTTGGTAGGAGAAGTAGATGTTTCCAGGGTTTTGAAGTTTGGCATCCTGTACTGTCCTATCACACTGTTCTGATTAGGTCTGGCTAGTGGGAGCCCTCTAGTGCCAGGAGAAACCACGGCCCTGTTGTAGCTGACCTTTTTGGTGTGACATGGTCTTTATGTTTGTTCTGGCTCAGCCTTCTTGTGATTAGGCTCATTGTGGAGAGTAAACTGCTGTATATTTGGATTGGGCAGATATGATGACATGGTTTTGGAAGCAGTATTGGGAATGAAGGAACCTCATGGGTCTAGCAATGCCTCCATCGCGAGCTATATCGAGGTTCTTGCTCTCTCTCTCTCTCTCCCCGTTTGGCAAAGAAAGGATGATGTGAACAAATTTCTCTCTTGCCTCCATGCTCCTCATTCTACAGATCTACCACATTACTGCCTTCAGCTTCTGAATGGGCCCCTACTCATAGACTTTGTTTGCGGCCTTGTTGCCTTAGACCCATGCCCAGTTTGGACGGAAAAGCGAGAGAGAGAGAGAGAATGTACTTATAAGACATTTGCCGTAGCCTTGTGGCCATTGGCCCCGCGCCCAGTTTGAGCGGAACACAAAGGGAGAAAGAGAGAGAGAGAGAGAGAGAGAGAGAGAGAGAGTGTGTGTGTGTATGTGTATCCTCTGTTACATAGAGGGGTCTCTGTTGCAGGAACGACATCCGGTGCCCACCAACTTTCGGAGGTTATTAACAACCAAGCTGAAGTCATTAACATTACAGGGCAAGCTGCTGAAGGTGTGATCAGCTGTCATTCTTTCCATTGTGATGAGGTGGTAGGGAGCCAGAGAAAAGGGGGAAGGGAAAGACTCGGAACCTTCTGCTTTGTCTACACCTGGTTGTGCTGGGGATTGCTATTGGCTTTTTGCAATGTGTTTCTGGAGGCCCGTCTTCTTCACATAATTGGGGCCGAGCAATCCCTTTTTTGTGAAGAGGATGGAAGCCATCCTACATAGATGACCTCCATTAAAACTTACCAAAGCATTTCAATGTGTTATTTTTCCCCAGTGCACTTTAGTCCCTGTCTCTTTCGAGATCCCTTCCTTCCTCCACTGCTCACTTTGTGATTGTATCTGGCAACAGGTTCGGCAGAACTACAAGATCAATGAAGGCAAAGAAAACCCAGTAGCGGCACTAGAGACAGCTGAAGAAACGGAATCCCCGGCCTCAGGAGGTGATGGAAGGCCTCCCAAGGGCTCCCGGCTGCTGCGACGGCAAGAGGTACATAGTGACGAGAGTAACAAGCCGCGGACACCCCGCTTTCCACGTGACCCTACGAAGAAATTGAGGGGTGAGCCTCCCCATAAAAAAGTAAAGATGGACATGGAACATGTTGCAAAAGCTCGAGCCAGAACAGCTGATGAAGCCGCACGAGCAGCAGCTATCGCAGTTGCAGAGGCTGAAGCAGCAGCTGCTGCAGCTGAGCAAGCAGCTCGGGCTGCTGAAGCTGCCGAAGCTGAGGCTGAGGCAATGGAAGCTGCTGCCGAAGCTGCACTTGCTGCAGTTAGACCTCCAAAGAAATGTAAGAATTATGTCTTTCCTTATTGCATTGAAGATGTTTTGTGGCAAGTGAGGGTGTTGGGGCGGATGAAAGGGTGGGTTGAGCATATTTCATTACCAACGGGAGATGGATTAGAGGGAAGCTGGTGTGCTTTTTAGGCTCTGGTTGTCAAATCTTTGTGGTTCTACTTAGATGGAGCAGAAAAGCAGGCGAAGGGAGAGGACAGAATGGGGTTACTACCTCCATGGAATGCTTGTGAAACCCACAGTTTGCTGCCTTTCGAGAGTTTCTCATGAAAATAGCCTTGAACGGTAGAGAGGTTGGCTTGAAACAAGTCCAATGAAAAGGCAACAGCTTTTGGTATTGCTTCAAGCTGAACTGAGCCAAAGAGAGAGATTTTCAAGAGGGCAATTCATTTGAAGGGTTTTCCCTTCACTGCATCAGAAGATGCATGCTGTCTGTACAATCATGCCCACAAAGCGGGCACATGGGTTGCCTTCCCCCAGCTGGGTTTTATTTAGTGTTCCAAGGTAGGGTGCCTGCTCGGCGTGTGAACTGCAGCATGGGAATGCCCTTCAGGCACAGTTTGTTTGCACTTATTATTCCATTGCTATTTTGGAAAGAGTGTAAAGACATGGAAGTTTGTCAGCCCATATATGTAGACCCTCAACAATCTTTAGTGACAGCTGACGACATTGGCCTGGCTGGAATGGAATGGTTGCAGCGGTGAGAGCCGTGGCAGTTACACAGGAGGTTGCTGTGAACGGGTAGCATTTTTGCTCTTTGTACCATGCATTGGGGTGATCAAGCCCCCTCTTGGACGCTCAAAGGTCTGCCATTTCCAGAATGCAAGTTCTTGACGTCGAAAAGACTGTATTGTAGCAGCGCAGCTGACCCAACTTGTTCATATAGACAGTAGTGCCTGGGAGTTTTTTCAGGGGAAAAGGAGCAAAGAAAACAGGTAATCCAAACTAGGTTGCTCAAGGATATTACTATGGTGGCTTAGGAACTGTGTGAGCTGAGGTATATGTATCCATTGGTCAAGGCTGTAAACAGCAAATGTAAGACGCTCTTTCTGTGAAGTAAAACCCCCCATTTGAGATGATGAATGAATTGTGCTATTGAAAAGGTTACTGTGCTGCTATCTTTGCAATGGACCTGCATCCATCCTTTGATATGCAAGAGGTTTGCTTATTCTGCTGATCCTCGAGCCATACGGTGATCAAGCCCCCTCTTATACGCTCAAAGGTCTGCCATTTCCAGAATGCAAGTTCTTGACATCGAAAAGACTGTATGTAGCAGCGCAGCTGACTCAACTTGTCCACATTGACAGTAGTGCCTGTGAGTCTTTTCAGGGGAAAAGAGGAAAGAAAACAGGTAATCCAAACTAGGTTGCTCAAGGATATTACTATGGTGGCTTAGGAATTGGTCAAGGCTGTAAACAGCAAATGTAAGTTGCTCTTTCTGTGAAGTTAAACCCTCCATTTGAGATGAAGAGTGAATTGCGCTATTGAAAAGGTTACTGTGCTGCTAGCATCGCTAGGGACCTGCATCCATCCTTGATATGCAAGAGGCTTGCTTATTCTGCTGATCCTCAAGCCATACGTTTAGCATTTCCCCAATGGGGCTTCTATCAGGCTTATGGAATTGTATTCATCAAGGTCTAATTTTATTGAGACTACTGAAAGAAGTGCCCATTTCTAACTTTGGGAATACATTCCAGCAACTCAGTGGAATGTGTGGCAGCGATTCTCCAGTTTATCTGTCACAAAATTCCTTTCTTCTATTTCTCTCTCATTACAGGAGGGCTCTCCACGCTAGGGAATATGCAATGAAGGTCAGTTGAGTTCCCCGCATCTTGTGATTGTCATGTCTCTCATCTGTTCAGATGGGAAGATTGTGGTTAAATGCAGGGATTGTTGTTGAATGTAGAGATGGCTGCTCTAAGGGTTCCTGCTCAAGGCTTCATTGCTCACACAACATACGAGCTCTTCATCCGCCAGTTTACGTGTCCAGGAATGTTCGAATATTATGACAGAATATTCCCACTTAGGTCATTACGTATGAGGCACGAAAGCAGAGAAACCTGCGCGGACTCTCTCAACAGACCGCGGCTGTTTCTTAGACCGTTCAGAACCGTTGGATCTACGCTGTCCTCACTGCGCGGTTCTCCAGTGGGGCCTTCCCAGCGGCGTGAACTCAAGCAGCGCACGCTCCCTGCGCAGATTGGGAGATGTTGGATTGCCAGAATTGAAGAGAGAGAGCAGTGTTAGCTGAGGAAGCTGTGGGGTGCTGTCTGCTTGTGCAGCTGTGATCGGGTAAAAGCGGGATGCAATGAGGTGGGGCGGCCTTGTGGTGTTGTGGGCGCTGCTGGGTTGTTATCACTCAGGTGAGCTCTGTACTCTCTACATTGATTGCAGTAGCAGTAGGTGAGCTCGGTTCGGATTGTGTGAGTGGTCCGTGAGAGACAGAGGGCGAGGAAGGGAAAGACAGTTTATAACGTCCACGGGAAGCTCAAAGAGCTTATGGCAAAAGGACACAAGGAAGGAAGTGAGGCTTTCAAGAAGCAGCTCAAATACTACTATTCAACATCAGTTGATTCTCCAAGTGGAATGCATCTAGATATGAGGAATAGTGATATAAGGAATGAGAAACAGATTCATATTTTGGGAAAAAACATTCAACGTTTGAGAATAATTTTTTAGTACTGGTCCATACGGAAACGAGCAGAGGAAAAGTCGACCGAGCATACGCAAGCATTTGCGCGTTTTCGTACGACAGTGAGTCACAATGAGTGTGTTTGACTAGGAAGCGGAGAGAGAGATGGAAAATCCAGAGAGGGATGTGAGTGCGCAGGTAGAATATGAAAGTGCCAGAAATTCTTACTTTGGCAGTGATACTGTAAAATCGACTGTGTTGTTTTGGCTGTAATTGACACTGTTCACTGGGAACGGGTACTAACTGCATTTTTCTCTCTTTTCGCGATCGCTCATAGCTTCGTTATCTGGGTGGGGCTGAACAGTGAGGGAGGTGCGAGCTCAAACTCTGGATCCAAGTAGCCCATATAGTGGCTACCAGACCGAATACACGCGTCCTTTTGCAGACCTTGATCTAGACCTCGATGAACCGGACATCGCACCCAATCCTCTGGGAGGTCCTGAGCAGGTACATTATCCTTCTGCCCCACCCTTTGAAGAGAATGCAGGTCATTTCAATTCAGGAACGCTTTTACCGTTGAAGAAATCTTTGACATGTGTTATAGGGTACATAGAGCAATCCAAGTGGACTGGGAAGCTATTTTAGAAAGGATTAAAACCCAGTGCCACTTTGCCCAGAATCTTTCATATTCAGAGAGGCATTTGACAATTTTAGGTGGTGTTGCGGAAGTTGGAATGTACACCACTCATTTGACATTATGTCCTGTGAGGAATGTAGGTTTTTTTGAGCCTGGCAGATGACACAGGGACTGCATTTACTGTGAGCTGGTCAAGCAACATCAGCATGGAATCTGTTGTGTTATATTCGGCACAGCCTGGAGTGTTCAATAAGGTGTCAGCTGATGGGAATGCGGCTCGCTATCAATATGCAGACTATACATCTGGCCTTCTTCACCATGCGACGATCCGTGAACTAGAGGCAAGCCCACAGCTCCTTTCTAATGCTTCATATTTTACCTTTTTGTAAAGTACTTTTGGTAAGATCTAAACTTCAGGTTTATACTTTCTGTCGACATCTTTGGAAATATTGTAGTGTTTGGACCTTGTGGCAGTGCGGAAGGGCACCTCTATTTTGGGGATCAGTTGCATCATGCTGAAATTTATAACCTGGTGAATTAACTCTCATAGGGTTAGTATCCTGCTAGTCATACTCCCTCAAATGCATCATAACATGGGATGGATTGCTTAGCTCATCTCTCTCTCTCTCTCTGTAGACTCCCCCCTCTATCTCTACACATGATGTATGAGATAATCACTGGTGTATTCCAAATTGACCAAGTGTGTGGAAACTGTAAAGCCCAACCAGAACCCTTGTCTCCCCAGTCTCATTATTTGACAGATTACTGATCTTAATGCAGGTCTTTTGTTTCCTTTCTTGTTTGTTTCCCGGATGTGAAGCCAGTCGAATGGTCGCATTCTTCGTTGTCCTGAGTATACTTTGAAAGACATTGTATGATTTCAAGCAAGTAGTCCTACTTCTGAATTGAATTCACAAAAGTAGACCACGTATGGAGGGTCGATTTTCTTGTTACTGTACTTCACAAGGGCAGTGGAGAGTACTTTTATGACTCTTGTTTCCACGCTAGGATACAGCCCTCCTGGATTCCAAGGTTAACATGCAACAAACTTTATTGAAACTGCATTTTGGTTGTTGCAACACACTGGCCACTTCCAAATCACAGGAGCTCATGTATTGGGCATGTATCTTCCTTGTGCAGTACAACACAAGGTACTACTACAAGATTGGGACCAGCCAGGAAGAGCATCTTACCTTTTATGGCGACTTTATGACGCCCCCAGCTCCTGGATCTGACACTCCATTTAAATTCTCCATTGTAGGTAAAGTGAAATTTCTGCTCATCACATTAACAGGAAGGGAAGCCTTCCAGAAAATTGTTTCAAGGGAGTCTGGTAGGCAAGCTTTGGTGTGGGGCTCCAATACATATACTCTGATTGCCAGAATCTCAAACTTAGACAAGAAAAGAGACATCACCTTAGATATAAATAACAAACTGCAAGCTTCGATGGATGTGATTGCAGGAGACCTGGGCCAAACTTATTCCTCAAACACGACATTGGGCCACTTGGCACAAAGTGGGGCCCAGTTTCTATTGAACGCAGGGGACTTCTCATATGCAGATGGGTATCAACCACGGTGGGATACATGGGGCCGCATGATGACACGTTACACTAGCAAGACACCCATGCTTTTCACTTATGGAAATCATGAGATCGAGTTTGACCAGCAAGCGGTCAGTTCCTCATATCCTGTCTCTGCAGCTCACTCACCAGCAGCTGATTTGTAATTGTTTACTCTTCTTTCCTGGTGGCTTTGCATCCTGGAATTATTTTCAAACGGATTTGGGGAGAGCATGAAAGAACAGGAAAGTAATCAAGACTGCTCAATTAAGGTATTTTCTAGTTGTGGTGAGGAGCCTATAATTAAACCAAAAAGTACTGACTTGACAATTTGGGGAGGGCAGGGAGCAGGAGAACCCCACGAAGGGTTCTTGGCAGCAAATTCAAGGTTTGCAGCCCCCTGGAAAACTAGTGGGGGGGTGAGCCCCATTTACTACTCCGCCAATATAGGACCAGCCCATGTCATTGCCCTCAATTCATACATCTCCTTGGCAAAGTACTCTCCTCAATATGAGTGGCTGGAGGTCTCTTCTTTCAACCCTAGCTTCAATATACTCGTTCGGAGATACACCACACTTCAGTACTTAATTATGTCGTGAATCTGTTTCATAGGAGAGAGAATGTACTCATAAGACGTTGTTTGCCGTAGCCTTGTGGCCATTGACCCAGCGCCCAGTTTGAGCGGAACACAAAGGAGAGAGAGAGAGAGAGAGAGAGAGAGTGTGTGTGTGTGTGTGTGTGTGTGTGTACTCGTTGATCGGTCTTGGAAACATAGGCCATGGTGCAACTGCATATTACTTGCAGGATACCGACCCTCCCAGAGACCATTGTGTGGTTTCAGTCCACCAGGGCATACGAGACTTGAACCAAACATTTTGAGGGAAAAAATGAGCATGGGTTGATTGGCTTTGCTGGCTAAGAGGGTAGTTTTCTCTGGTTGCTGAACCAGTTTGAATCCCTGCTTGTTTTACAAACTTCTAGGAGTTTGGAGAGAAGTTCATTTGAGATGGTTGAAAAAGCCTTGCTCTCTTCAAGGGATGTACTGACCTTTTTGAATGGCAGTGAAGTCCAAGGATTGCAATCGTTGGCTTCCTAATATAATTTACCTTACTCAGTCATATTGTCCATGGTGCAGGGTGACCTTCAGAAGGTGGATCGATCAGTTACACCATGGGTGTTCATTGTGACACATGCGCCCTGGTACAACACCTACAATGCACACTTTCTGGAGGGAGAGGTGATGCGCACTGGGGTTGAGTACTTCGTGCGCAAGTACAAAGTGGATGCTGTTTTCTCTGGCCATGTTCATGCCTATGAGCGATTTGTGAGTCTCTCTCCCTCTAAATGGGTGGATGTTAAGTCTTCTTTTTCTGACTCTCAATGCCACTAGTCCCCCGTTCAACCAACCACCAGACATCATAGTTTCAAAGAATGAGAGGAACAGGCTGATTCGAGAAGATCTCAGGAATTTTATGTGGAACAGACATGGGGCCCAGAGAGACAACTCACCACCTCTCTCCAATTGTACAGAGACAGCTCTTGAAATCAGGGATAACCAGATAATTATTCCCATTGACCTCTCTGGAAACTCTTCTACAGCCCTCATGGGAGCCCTTGTTGCTTTATTTGGCTCTCATAGGTTGCAGATATAGGTGGGAGATTGTCTAGAGATAAAACAGCAGACGCTACAATCTGCCAGTGCATGTTGGAGGAAGTGGAATAGAGCACCACTTCAGCTGTCCTGCATATCAGGAGATAAGTGGGAGATGCTGCAGTCTTTTTGGAGATTCCCATTCCTTAGGAAAGGCCTTCAGCTTTGAAGACCTGCTTGAGGCCCTTCGACTTGAGGCATCACTTGATGTTTCCTGAAATGGTCATTTCTGGGCCCTTGTAGTCCCCTGTGGCCATTAGAAAGTGTCCTTCTTTCTTTCTTTCTTTCTTTCTTTCTTTCTTTCCCTCTAGCTCAGGTAGACAGAATTTATTTTTCTACTACTGTGTATTAAGGTGACTAGGTCACAAGGTTAGCAAATGGATGTACATGTACACTAACAACAGCTCGTCCAATCCATCTCATTTCATTGTGTTGGGTGTTGGTGTCTTTCACATGTTTGCCATTTGCAGAAGCGAGTCTACATGTATGCAGAAGATGAGTGTGCGCCAGTTTACATCACAATTGGAGATGGTGGCAACCGTGAAGGCCCTGCAACAGAGTGAGTGCTTTGCATTGCTTTATGATTGGACTTGACATAGGTTGACTGTGGTCTGCAAGCAGTACCAAGTGATGTTTTTCTTCTAGTCCTGATGACTGAGTTGAAAAATTGAAAGCTGGTTGCTAGGTATTAAATTTGAAGCTGCAGCTAATTTAAGGGTGAAATTTGCTTTGTTGATGCAGATTCCACATTGATCCACAACCCATAATATCAGAATTTCGTGAACCCAGCTTTGGATATGGGACACTGGACATTTTCAACCGTACGACAGCCATGTGGAGGTGGCATCGCAATGAAAACAAGAGAGATGTGGTTGCTGATAAGTTTTATCTTCAGAACCTTTCTAGTTTTAAGAAATGTCCAAAGCCAGAGAAACCGACTGAATTGAATATAAGGGCTCCCTACCTTCAAACTGGTGTAGCGAATATTTAGACCACAACCCACCTTTTCTCTTTGCTGCCAAAATGTGCAGTATAATAAAAGTAACTGTCCCAGTATTGAGAACCGAGTTTAGTGAAGTGAACGAGTAAAACACTGGTAGCAGCTTGAATTGTCAACAGAGTAGGCAATGGGCTGATGCGTGAACACTCTGATTTGAACTTGGGCCAACTTCCTTCTGACAAGAGATTTCACGAATATCTGTCATCCTAGTTTCAAAAAGGCCGGGTTTGCTAATGCTACTGACACAATTCCATTTTTTGATTGATTTCGGGTCGCTACAGTGTTGAATGCCTTGTACAGTAAAGAGTGTGCAGGCAACATACTGCAATCTTCACCCTCTGTATTACACCTGTGGTTCTTACACGCTCATACAGACCTACGTGGATATGAACTACTACTACAGTCCAGTACTTGCAGCAGAAGAGCAAACCAGCTCATATGTTTATAAATTCTTTCCTGTCAGGGCATACAGTCATGTGACCATGGAGGACTAACCAACCATGCTGGTTGAAGACGCCAATCAATATGCTCCGTGTTAGCCAATTTCTTGTCTTTCTTTGTTGCAAGGATGATGAGCCAACATGGCAACAGTGAGTGTTTTCTGCATGCTTTGTCCAGAACAAGCATAATCAGTTTGTCATAGATAGGAGGACAAGCATGCTTGGGCTCACCCTACTACTGTGGCTTTGGCTGCTTCAGCACATACCTCATGTGATAACACGTTGGAAGCATCGAAGCATTTGTTGGCTTGTCCTTGCCTGCATCCCTCAAGACCTGTTTTCAAGCCATGAGGATCATTACTGCAGATCATGTGTGCGCTGTCCTCTATTGGTCAAGACACAAGGCCACTCCTGTGCTTGCAACTCACAGCCAATCAATAAATCACAGATGGTATCTTATCTAAGCACAGCAGTTTCGGAATAGAAACTGTCTAGCAGCTTCATTTTAGCAATGACAGAAACCACAGCTTACACAGAACAGTGTTAACATAATTGCAGCTTCGATGTACATGGAACATAGTACAAACTACACCTCATCATTCATCAGTATAGAAAAAAAAGGATCACAAGAAAACTACCTCACCACAGCATACAATCAAATAAACAGCCTTTGTGCTTTGTAATGCACAGTTGGAGCCTCATGCCACCTTTAAAGGTGGACATACGCTGGGTAGACATAAATCATCCCTTGTGGGACTCTATTGCAGGCTAATTGATAAAAAGATGAACCATACAAGACCCCTACCAGATTGCAGGAGTGATCTAATCCTCATCCATGCCAATCTGGACTTCCGGCAGGTTCCACATGTCTTCATCTATTGTTGTCTTCACGACCTTCATTGAAGCTGGTACAAAGAAATTAAGGAACTTGGCAAACCAGATAGCACTATCCCACCTCAATGCTGGGGTATCATGAGTGTCATACAACTGATAATGAGCTTAGTACCACTGAACCTTCAACACATCTTCATTTGATGTGGTAGCTTTCCTACCTCTGCTATCCATTGCTTGTCACATGCATGTCAATAGTCAGCTGAAGTAAAGCTGGATCAGATGGATAAATACCACTGTAATAATCAACAAGATGAGAGATTAAAGCAGCAGGGTCAGCGATCCCAAAGGCGTGGAATCTGTGTACTAGTGCATTCTAATCAAGAATCGATCCCTGCATGGCAATGACTAGACCAGAATACTTTGAAGGACAAAAAATTGTCAGTAATGCCCTACTAAAGATAAGAAAAGAGTAATAAAAAATCGAAGGATATCAGTAGTGGCACTAGGGTCATCCTTCTGCCCACGATTCCTGCTGTTTAGCAACTCCCTCTGAATCTCTGGTGTCACCTGTGATCCAGCATCACCACATTCTCACAATCAGACAGTTTCTCAGGACACTATAACCATGCAGTCGTGGTAGTACAGCTGGAATACTAAACTAATAACATGGATGTGAAGATGCTACTACGAATGGGGTGGTAAGAGAGCTGGCAGCTTAAGAAATCAATGGTAAGCTATAAAACTGTGACCAGGCATTACGACCAACCCATTCTGAGTTCCTTGAGAAAACTATGCCACTGGCCCTTCTTGGCTTTGTTGACTTGAGAAATTGCACATACAGTGGCACAGGGTCTAATTTGACGTAGAGCCAAGCAAAAGCTACACTTACTAGGTAATGCTTGTGTTGTCGCATCAGTCGTCTCAAACTCTCCTTGTCTCCTTCACTCAGCTCGTTCTTGTACCTGCAACACTCCATGTCTCAGACCCTTAAATACTATTCTCTCAACAGTGACTGGCAGTGCAATGACAGCCACATCATATCTGTGCTGCCAGAGGGTTACACTCTCCTCTTTACTGGTCAGCAGAGATGGAATCAAGATCACGCTTTCTTGTTTCATGTGTGGGAGTACCTTTCTTTGTTTTTGTGAGGGGCCATGTGTATAGGCCGCATGGCTTTGATATTGCTTCATTTCCTCTAAATAAAGCTTTTCAGGGCTTGTTTACACCTTCTCAACAGACAAGGAAGTGACCCTTACCTTTGAACGAATGTAAGAAGGGACTGGTGCCAGATCACAGGAAGGTCACGTGGGTCATCACAGAAGCGAACGAAGTGAGTCAGAACAGAATCCAGCACCCGGTAAGGAAGTGCGTATTTTTTGTCCATCAAAAGCTTCATGAAATAGCTGCAGCCCACAGCCACAACTTTGTCATAACAAATATGATAACATCATGGTTGTTAAACCACAGTACAAACCCAAATCTGCAGAAAAAAGCTAGTAGGTAATATTGAGAAGGCTGCAAAAGAAAATCTGAGGATGAACAATATGTTAGTATTGGGATGAATTGCAGGGAGTGCATGACATGGGCAGATATGAGGTCATCCTATTGGAAGACGCCACAACCACACACCTGTTTGTGCCGCAGTACTCCATCTCAGCAATCTTCAGAAGCGCAACACTGATAACCACATGCCGACGCAGTATCAGCAGCAGTCAAGCATGCGAATGAGGACAAAGAAAAAGGAGTGAATTGTGATGAGCATTGCATATTACAAGCAAAAGTGACAAGAATATGCCCCATTGACTGTACCTGGAGTGCAACACGGGGATGGAGACCTTTTGAAGCACGCTTCCAACAATTACAGCCTCCCGCAGGTTACATGTCCGAGACTGAGAACAAGCAAACACAATCCATAAGAGATACGATGAGAAATGCCTGCTAACCCATCAGTGTCACTATCTTGATAGCTGCTTGGGAGTTGAAAGAGTAGCAAGAATGACTGGGTTATGGAAAACACGCGAACCGCGACAGAGTTATACAAAGGTCAGCATGAAAGTAGGAATCTGTGACCATCACCTGGCACAGAGGCAGCAAAAGACCCTTGTAGAATGCTGAGGGCTTGTAAACTGCCTTTTTCAGTGCCTGATATAGTGCAAAATGGAGGCGCTTATGTTCAATAATATCCTCACGCACTCGTGGCAATAGCACCAGACTGTAGAATCTCTGGGCCATGCGAGCATTTAAATTGGAAGCAAATATGCGAGTGGCCTGATACATAGCATTGGGTGACCATTTCTCAGGCTCTGTCAGATATAAAACCTCCTCCCAGTTGGATAGAGATGGAATGATCTTGAAAGCTTTTGGCAATTTTCCTGACCTATATCTGCTTAACAGCTTTCCCACTCTGCACATTTCCAAACCTGGATTTAGGACACCCCAGAGCCCATTTAAACATCTCATACAAACACATGTGAGAGTATACTGAAATTCTGGAGACGTGGGAGACACTGCTGAATATATACAAGAGAGAAAGAATGAAGGACGTCTATGATTCATACATGGAGACAGGGTCAAAAAGAAGAGAACTTCGCAACTTCCACAGGGACATGAGAGAGATAGAGAGTCTTAAAATATGTACCCTTGATAGACTTCTATGACCTTGGCATCCACTCCTGGGATGGCCCGCTCTCCATCTGCAAATTAACCATTATCCCACTTGAGTGTGCCATCACTGTTTGCACAGATAATTAAATAGAGACACTGTTCCATAACTCTATCATTCTTTCTTGGCCCTCCCAGACAGGGAAAAGAAGAATTGAGATTTGAAAGTAGAAAGAGAAATACTCTGAACTTTGGTCCAATACATTGATTCTTTCCTCCCATCCTCAAACAGTGAGTCAAAGAAGGTACAGCCCCACCTTTCATCTCAACCACACTGTCAGCACCCACATCTTTCTCACGGATCCGCTCCATTATAATGTCAGTCAGGGTGCGCTGTGGGGCAGCATCTGATGCCATGAATAAGGACATTATCCTCTCATCCTCTTCTGTCAACTCCTACTCCATCCATGACAGTAACCAATGGTTAGTGCAGCCATACTAATTGCACAGTGTCAGAAAGAGGGTCCGCCTCAGTTATTGAGGTATAGAACCAATTACTCTAGGACCTACTGATAGCAAGACCCTATGGACTCGTGCCTAGCAATTGTGTCACACAACTCACTTCAAATACATCATGGTGCTCCTCCGTGTCAGAGAAGCCATCCTCATCCTCATTGTCACTGTCAGTATCCAGTCTTTGATCGCTAGCAACAACAGAGAATGCACGGCGTGTAGCAGCTACACCTGTCTCTTCATCCCTGCATCCAGCCATGACCTATACTTACGACACAAGATACAAGTAATCTGGGCAATTGTTTTTGTAAACAGCATAAGTCCGATTGCCGTTGTAGTCATCACCACTTCAAGATGCCAGAAACCACCTCTTAAAGCTGCTGCTATGATTGTCAATTAGCACTTTGTTGATAATAACTGACCTTGAGTGATTAACATAACCAACCTACCTCAAAACTGGGGTCAAAGAGACAAGACATGTCTGCCTAGTGAGTGTGGTAAGGGTGTCCAAGAGGAAGCCTGAAGTAGTCTCCTGCCCAGAAGCCACAGCCTAGTATTTAAGTTACTGAGAAATACTTATCAATTCTCCTGTGCTTGTAAGAATCTGATCTGGGGAAAAACTGCACTAGAGGATATACCCACCTCTCATTATCGACTTCCAATTGTTGCTGTCGGGCCTCTGCCAAAATTTTGCTGCTCATCTCAGGGGTCACATACTGCACCACCCAATTAAGAATGGACCACTCAATATAAATCCAAAAACTGTAGAAGTCTCATTTAAATCACTTCCAAGTAGTCTGAAAGCTCAAGGTGCTCCATCCTACAGGCCACTATTGCACTAAACCCTAAACCCCTGAACAACCAGAGCTCTCAAAAGAGAGCTCCCATTATATTTTCCTGCTTGCTTATGCTGTGAGACAAGATGCAAACTTTGAAGCATGGTTGAACACCAAATCATCCTTGCAGCAACAGAAAGAAATGGCCTGATTCAGCCCAGCCAAATAAGTACTTCCGAACCTCTCTGTGGGTAACACACATGCCCCGTGTGCAGCAACAGATACCATTATCTTCACCACCTAAACACTGGCCAGAGATTAAGGCTGGCCCATACATGCTATGTAAATCCAAGAAACTAGTAGTGTTATAAACCGCGTCCTTGACAATACCTCCTCTGGTTGCTGGCGCTTGCGAGCTTTGGAAGCTCGGTGTTTGGGAATAGCCTCATGCTTCTCCTCCATCTGCTGTGCGAGGCTGAGCTCATGCTTGTCGACGGCCACTGCATCTTTCCGTTTCTTCTTTGGCTGCATTGGAGCCCTTGGCTTGAACTTGGTCCCTTTGTCCGCCATGACAATGAGAATTTAGGCAGAAAGAGATCTCCACTACCAACAAAACCTGGAGAAAGCAACCAACCGATGCCCAATTCGGAACCCGCACAGCCCAACCAAAACAGAACTCAGTCGCAGGGTCAGTGACAAACAAACAGACAAAGATAAGCAATTTGAATCAACTATCAACCTGGATCTAAATCTTTAAAAAAAAACAACCGCACCAACTAGTCTTTTGAGAATTAGTTGGATGGCAAGGGTTTACAATCGAACTACATACCAGCCTACGATCAGAGAAGAAAGCTGGAATGCATCATCTACTTACATCTCCTTGGCGGCGATAAGCCCCAAACCCCCACGGACACTGCAGACAACAGGAAAGTAGATCGATCGTGGTTCCCACTAGTAAACGGATTTCTTTTGTCGGTAAGAGAAGGCTTCAGTTTCCAATGACGGTATTCTTTAGTAAACGGCGGGTGGAAGCAATATGGATGCCATTTGAACAGTGGATGAAAACGAGGATGAAAACAGGGAAAGGATGAAGCCACATTAATCTCTTTTACCTTTAAGAAAATTAACCCCGCTTTCGTAAAGCCATGAAGGCACCATCCCCAGACTGCCCACAACTACACCACGTATGACAACGTAGCAGGATTCGAGCCCAAAACCACTACGATCTGAATTATGTTTATTTCTGCATTTGTATTTCCGAGATAATATGAATCACGTCACACGTGCATCGACATATAGGTCTTGGGTTCAAATCCCCTGTCTGTCTCGCTGGCCTGGTTCCGTAGAGGAATAAGAAATACCTAAAAAACATATATAAGGCCTTCAAATTTCGAAGCCTAAAATCAGTTTATTAGCGATATGCCCTGTAAGTGTCTAGGCCCCAAATATTGAACTTCTTGGCAGAAACATACTTTTTGTTATTATTTTTTCTCTTTATCTGTTCTATTTGTATTTCCATCCCAAAATGCCACCGCCTACTACCACAGTGTAGACTGCACCGCAGGCACCTAGAATGTTGCCTAAATTTAAAAAATATCCTTTATCCCACATTGTATGAATGATTTAAGGGATGGATGGAGCCAGGATGAAGTCTGGATGAACTTACACCTTGTGCATGAGGATGAGCTGGCAACAGCTGATGGCTTTATTAGGGGCTGTCTTATTCTAACAACTAGTTTAGGATTAGATTAGGATGGGACTGGGTGATCTGGCTTCTTTCTATGGCTATGCTGGAAGGGCATCTGGTGGACCTATATGTAAGTGTCATGTGGCACTAGGATTAGATTATGACCTAATACTATTTAAGCCTCACTGCCGTGGCAGTGAGGGTGGTGGAATTCGGTCTGTCGTGCGCATACACATCGCTACACAACTACATCGATGTCCAAAACCACACAACACGTGTGCACACCACACACTAGTATACCACTAGTCCACCACTAGTCCAACCACTAGGCTACAACTAGTCAGTCACTAGGCTGCCACTATGCTGCCCACTATGGCAGTCACTAGTCCACACAATCGCCCCCCTAGCTGGTGCTTAGGTCCCTCTAAGTCCAGGTAGCCACAAGATGTGATAGTGACCATAGCCTCACTAAGTCCTCCACCACTGTCCCTACTACACTCAAACTCGATAGATCAAGAGGCCGGGTATAAGAGTTGTCTCATCGTTAGTCGCCATCTTGCAACCTGTGAACTTGAGCCTGGGATCTCGTGTATTGACTCCTATGAGCTTGGCCTCCCATGTCTTGTTAGCTGCCTCTAGTCATGTCCACTGCCACTATCCCAAGCAGTGTGGATATAACCAATCTCCATTAGGAACCCTCTCAAGAGGTGGTGTCAAGCATCTCATATGCCAACCTCTTGAGCATCGATCACACACCAGCATGGTGGCTGCCCTTTTGGCAGACCCACAGAGCATGAACCTCAAACCTGCAGGTACCACTGCCAAGTTTGGGTCAACTCTGCCATCGACATTGGGAAGGTGACACGGCGCACAATTACGCACATGGTCCTTCCAAGTCATGTCATCCCGACCCTCCAAGATCAGGAGGGCAACACCTCTCGAACCCTCAGAATAACACGCCCTGCAATAACATCCAGGGTCGTAGGAGCAGTCTGCTGCAAATAAACATAGTCACCAGGGCTAAACCTCCGAACCCCAGGACGATATCCTCCACCACGTATAGTGGCATACCTCAACGTATCACGGTGCTGTGCAATGGCAAGGTTCTCAAAAGCCATGGGCATGACTTTATTAAACAACTCTGCACGCTGATTACATGCACGTATCCACACGTTCGGATCGTCAAGGTTAAGGACTTGAGCAGTGTCCCTACGAATGGCTGCAGGCAAATCCGGCTCTCGGCCAAAGAGAAGAAAATACGGTGAGAAGGAGGCAAGTGATGCTTGCTTGCTGAACCGATAGCCCATGGCTAACCAAGGTACCTGAAGATCCCAATCTCCTAGGTGTCACTTCTGCAATGCATACTTGCGCAAACCCCTCTTCACCGTCTGAACAACTCTCTCTGCCAAGCCATCGGCCTCAGGATGATCCCGAGAAGTGGTGCGGTGATCTATCAAGGCTTTATCACACAAAGCCTGAATCTCCCCCAAGAACTCTCTCCCTTGGTCCATGAGTACATCAGCTGGAGCACCGAATTGGCTAAGCACACGATCCAAGAATGCATACGCAGCCCTCTCACTAGTCTTGTCAGGCAATGAAACCAACTCAATCCACTTGGAGAAGTGCTACACCATCACCAACACATATCTGTGATGGCACATAGTCAGTGGCAACGGTCCTGCGAAGTCAAGACTCCACCTATAGCCCAACCCCATGATTGGTAAAGGATGCAACTGTGGTGTATGGGCGTTGAATGAAGCACGCACCTTGTAACACACCATGCACCTAGCCACGAACTGTTGCACCTTTGTATGCATACCACGCCACCAATACTGCCCCTGAAGTAAACTGTGAGTGCATCGCACTCCAAAATGCCCCAACTCCTCATGGGCATGCCGCACTAACCGTGCACGTTGTGTTGGGTGAGGCACGATCCTCACCCGACCATTCTCCCACACTCGAAGCAGGTGTATCTCCTCCCACTTGAACCTCTTGGCTCGTTATAGGATCCGATCCCTCTCCTTGACAGTCACAATGGCTGTCGTGTCTCCCATGCGAAGGTAGTCCAACACAGTCATCCCTGTTATAGGTCCAACCTGACCTCCCGATGCCAAGATACACAAAAAGACAGATGCATGTCATCCCGGCACCATCTCCTCGTCCGTCTCACCATGCCATCGAGTTCCAGTGTCATCCTGCTGGCTCGTGCATAGATTGCGATTCAATCCATCCGCATGTTGATTGACCAAACCCGGTTGATGCACAACCTGAAAGTCATACTCCAAGAGTATGAGTGCACACCGTGCAAGCTTCCCCATAAGTTGTCTGACTCCATCAACCACTTCAGTGGCTGGTGATCCGTGACAAGGGTGATGTCGCGGCCCTTTGCCTTGAGGGCAGGGGGTCGGGACACATGAGGGGCTGCCCCTGTGGTTGGGGCAGCGGCAGCGATAGGTATGGGGGGGGCTGAAGCACCCTTGAGTGCCCAAGGCACTCAAGGAGGCGGAGGCGCTCACTAGGTGGAGCCCCGCACACCGGGTTGCGGTGGGGGTGGCTCCACAAGGGGTGGTGGTAGCTTAGCGGGACTTAGTGGGGGTGGCATAGGACTCACCATGGGGGCGGAGACCTCGTGGTGGGAGTCGTGGGGAGTCTTGGGACTCATCACGGTCCATAGGGGCCGTGGTGAGTGGGCCAAGACTCACCGCGACTCATCACCGGGAGTCGAGGGTTTTCGTGGTGGTTCGCCATAAAATGGCATGGCTGGTTATGAAACCCCCGCGGACAGCTACAGAAGTATATATAGGGAGTAGTAACCCCGAGAATGGTGCAAGCCCGTTGGTGACCAAAAACTAGTGAGTAAGCGAGCAAGCCGGAAAGCGACCCAAGAGTGGGGAGTTGTTCCGGACTGCCAACTACCAAAGGGAATTCCCGCTGGTTCCAAATCGGTGGAGGGTTCTTTGGGAGAACAAAGGGGGACCGTTATGCCCCGGTGAGCAGCCGAAGCTCCAAGTTGGCTCGGCGGCCAGGTTGGGAGTCAAGCGTGCGTATCAAAGCGAGTAACTATGACTTGAGGGGGAGCTTACCGAAGTGAGGTGCGCGACACTTGGTATCAGAGCTTAGAGTTCAGTACGCGATCGTCCTTGGGATTGGCCTCATCATGGGGTCGGGCAAGCCGAAGCGAAAGCGGAACGGCCCAAAAGATGATGATCCTGGTGAGCCCGATGGGGAAGACGTGTCACCGAGGCGGCCGTTTGAGGAAGCGATGCATGTTTTCCGAAAACGAGGCCGCTCAAGAGCGGGAGGAATCCAAGGAGTCGGAGCCCGAGGAATCCTTGAGAGCTCCGACAAACCAACAGATGCCTCCTATGCCGGCAGCCTTTTGGGAAGGGTTGTTGGCACAGTTTGGCGGGACGTTGAAAGACGTGTTGAAGGCGACTAATGTCACTTCCACTAAGGCAAAGTTTAAGGTGAAGCCTAAGGAACCCGGCACCTTCGAGGGCATCCAAAATCGGAAGGCACTCAACACCTGGCTCCTGGAGCTAGAGCAGTACTTCCGGGCGGCCAAGTTGAGTGACGAGGATCGGGTGGAAGTGGCTCCCACCTATTTGAGGGGCTATGCTCAACAATGGTGGCAAAAACGCCCCGAACAGGTCGCACATAAGCGGACGCTTGATTTGCACTTGAGGCATCAAGAGTCATGACCGGTTGGCAGGAGCGAAGTATTTCAGCTGGATCGACTTACGCTCCGGCTATCATCAAATTCGGGTGGCGGAAGGAGATGAGGAGAAGACCCCGTGCAGGACAAGGTATGGTTCATATGAGTTCTTGGTGATGCCTTTTGGGCTCACCAATGCACCTGCAACCTTTAGCACGCTGATGAACAACCTTTTTCAGGAGTGGTTGGATGACTTTGTGATCGTGTACATCGACGACATCTTGGTGTACTCGAAAACAAAGGAGGAGCACCTAGAGCACCTCAAAAGGGTGTTCCAAAAGTTGCGGGAAGGGAAGCTGTACGCCAAAGCTTCAAAGTGCGAATTCGAGGTCACGAAAGTGGAGTTCTTGGGGCATGTGATTACACAGGATGGGATCAAAATGGATGACAGAAAGGTGAGGGCGATCTTGGACTGGGAGCCTCCGACTTCGGTCCCGGGAGTGCGATCCTTCCTAGGACTCGCCTCCTATTACCGGAAGTATGTGAGAAATTTCGCCAAGATCGCGGGGCCGCTGTCGGACCTTCTGTGTAAATCCAAAGTCTGGGTATGGAACACATTTTGTGGCCAAGCTTTTGCTGAATTGAAGCAGCGGATGGCGGAAGCTCCAGTCTTGAAAATCCCGGAGTTCGATCGTCCGTTCGAGATACATACAGATGCGACGGACTTCGCGATTGGGGGTGTACTGATGCAAGATGGACGTCCAGTGGCTTACGAAAGTAAGAAACTGAATGAAGTGGAGCGACGGTGGCCGACGCACGAGAAAGAGATGAAGGCGGTGGTGCACTGTCTTGAGCTTTGGTGCCACTATGTTGGTTCTAACCCAGTGAAGGTGTTCACGGACAATGTCACGGTGAAGTATTTTGCCACGCAGCCCAAGTTGTCCCCAAAACAACTTAGGTGGCAAGATACTTTGGCAGTGTTCGACGTGGATATCCAGTACAAACCAGGACGAGACAACGTGGTAGCCAATGCTTTAAGTTGAAAGCAGCAGCTCTTGTTGGTGTACAAGGGCGAGACGGCGCTCCAAAGAAAGATCTGGAAGGCTTGCCGGAAGGATGAGCTGGCGAAGTCCGTGATGCAAGACTTGAGGATGGGGGTTAAATCGCAGTTCCATTTGCAAAATGGACTGCTCCGGTATAAGCAAAAGCGCCTCTACGTGCCGAAGGGAGGGATCAGAGATAGTCTCTTGAGAGAATGCCATGATGGCCCGCTTGCGGGCCACGGCAGAGCCAAGCGCACCGCGACACTCTTGAAGAAAGAGTATTTCTGGCCCAAACTCAGGGAGGAGGCAGAGGAGTATGTCAAGACATGCACGACATGCCAACAAAACTGGAGCGAGTACAAAAAGCAAGCGGGGTTGTTACAGCCCTTGCCGATTCCAGAGGGGACTTGGGAAAGCGTCTCGATGGATTTCATGACTGCTATGTCGCTGTCAAAAAGATTCGATGCAATCATGGTGGTGGTGGATAGGTTCAGTAAAATGGGCCATTTCATCCCCACCAAGGAGACGGCAACGGCGCAGGAGACAGGGCGACTTTACTTCGCCAACGTCTTAAAGCATCATGGAGTCCCGAAGGATATTGTCTCGGACCGCGAGTTTACGAGTAAATTTTGGAGGACACTTTGGAAGAAGATGGGGACGAGGCTGAAGATGAGCACCGCCTTCCGACCTACGACCGACGGCCAAACGGAAAGAGTGAATTCCGTAGTGAAGCAGATCTTGTGGAATTACGTGTCGGCAGACCAATCAGACTGGGTGGAACACTTAGACGCGGTAGAGTTCTGTTATAATAACACAGAACACTCCGCAACGGGAGTTTCCCCTTTCGTATTGGTCTATGGAAAAGCACCTCTGGTGCCGACAAGTTGGGCCGCCCAGGACGTTGAGGAACCGGCAGTAGCGGCAGTACTAGAAGAACAGGAGCGTTTGTTGAAGCTCGCAAAGTACAACATTGCCAAAGCTAGGAAACGGTATGAAAGGCAGGCAAATCGGAAGCGGAGGGAAGTGAAGTTTGAGGCAGGCATGGAGGTCTGGTTGAACATCAAGAATACTACCTCCGGAAGTGAGTCCAAAGTTCGTACCTCCGTATGCGGGACCCTTTCGCATCCGGAAGGTTATGAATGAGGATGTGTATGAATTGGAGCTGCCGGCAAACAGCAAGGTGCATCCAGTATTTCACGTCTCCCTTTTGAAGCCTTACTTCAAAGATGAAGCGCGTCCGAATCGGCATCAAGCGTTGCGTCCGTCACCTGTGCTGTTGGATCATGAAAATGAACCTGAGTACGAGGTGGAGGCAGTACTTAAGTCGAGGAGGTTCAAGAACCGAGAAACGGAGTATCTCGTCAAATGGAAGGGCTATCATCATGTGGAGGCATCTTGGGTGCGTGCCTCAGAAATGGGAAACGCATCCGAGGCGGTTGCAGTTTTCGAAGGGCGACCTCAAAATGGGAAGAAGCGTTGATGGGGACATCAACCTTGGAGCGTGGGGGAGGAAATGCATGCTTAGCCCGGGTTAGCTAGCTCATGAATCCAATTGCAAAAACTTGTATTGTACAAAAATTTGTTATAAAGGAAATGGGTTCCAAATGTTGTGTGTCATATTTTGTTTGGAATGGTGATGCATGGTGTGGTTGGCTAGTGTGTGAAAATGCATGCTAGCTTACAAAAGTGGGAGAGATAAATTGGGTTAATCGTGTGTTTGCGCAGTGCCGAAATCGGGTGACTCCCATCCAAGGGGCAAGGAAACATGCGCCTTCTTTGGGAGTTCACGTGCTAGTGCGCACCTGGCGCGTGCGCGTACTATAACTGCGCTACCGAGGTGGTTGCCTTGTAGTGCGGGCTAACGCGGAAGCTACATGCTTCCGTTCACGTACTATAATCGTGTAGCCTCGGGACGAAGTCGTAGTGCGGCTTCGACGTGTTCCCGTACCTCAGGCCAGCATTCCAAGACGGACCCAATTGTAGTGATTGGGGCGCACGGTTGGTTCAAGGTTATCTTCCTAGTCAAAGGGGGTTCGAGGTGAACCCTTGTGCAAAGTGATGCCAAAAGCGGCATCAGGAGCGATCGCAAGCAATGTTGTTGCAGTAAGACGATTCGATCCTCGGGGAGGATCGTTCCTTGACCTTGAAGAAGGCCAAGAAGAGTGCACTGGGAGGAGCTTGAGAGGCTCCACCCCTAGCCGGGACTTGGAGGAAGTCGGCCGAACTAGCTAGTGGAGAGTAGAGTCAAGTGTGGGGTTTGGTTCTTTGCCATGGGATGCCATGGTACGGAAACAAACTCCTTGATGTGGGACGCCACAACTTGGATGTTCGTTTCTACAAAATGGACAAGTCGATGAGGACATCGACTCCCTGTTGGTAGGGGTGTGTGTCGCGGCCCTTTGCCTTGAGGGCAGGGGGTCGGGACACATGAGGGGCTTCCCCTGTGGTGGGGGCAGCGGCAGCGATAGGTATGGGGGGGGCTGAAGCACCCTTGAGTGCCCAAGGCACTCAAGGAGGCGGAGGCGCTCACTAGGTGGAGCCCCGCACACCGGGTTGCGGTGGGGGTGGCTCCACAAGGGGTGGTGGTAGCTTAGCGAGACTTAGTGGGGGTGGCATAGGACTCACCATGGGGGCGGAGACCTCGTGGTGGGAGTCGTGGGGAGTCTTGGGACTCATCACGGCCATAGGGGCCGTTGTGAGTGGGCCAAGACTCACCGCGACTCATCACCGGGAGTCGAGGGTTTTTGTGGTGGTTCGCCATAAAATGGCATGGCTAGTTGTGAAACCCCCGCGGATAGCTACAGAAGTATATATAGGGAGTAGTAACCCCGAGAACGGTGCAAGCCCGTTGGTGACCAAAAACTAGTGAGTAAGCGAGCGAGCCGGAAAGCGACCAAAGAGTGGGGAGTTGTTCCGGACTGCCAACTACCAAAGGGAATTCCCGCTGGTTCCAAATCGGTGGAGGGTTCTTTGGGAGAACAAAGGGGGACCGTTATGCCCCGGTGAGCAGCCGAAGCTCCAAGTTGGCCCGACGGCCAGGTTGGGAGTCAGGCGCGCGCATCAAAGCGAGTAACTATGACTTGAGGGGGAGCTTACCGAAGTGAGGTGCGCAACAGGTGAAGAGATTGCCGTATAGATAGCACCTGAAGTGTGCCACGGCCCACACTGCAGTTATATACTCTCCCTTATGTGAGCTATACTTAGTCTCTGCAGCGTTGTTCGAGCGGCTAGCATAAGCCACTACGAACTCTCTTCCTTTATCATCCACCTGTGTGAGCACCGCTCCAAGCCCCAGCATGCTCCAATCCGTATGCAATTGAAAGGGACGCCCCCTGATAGGTCGTCTCAGGATAGGCGCCAAAGTCAACCTCGCCTTGAGCTTTTGAAAAGCTCATTCCTGCTCATCTTCCCACTTGCCACTCCTGGTCCACCTTGGTCAGCTTGGTTAGAGCCTTTGCAATGGCATTTAATCCCTTGACAAACCATCTATAATAGTTTGCCAGCCCCATGAAAACTCGAACTCGGCTCACATCCGTGGGGCGTGGAATTTGTGCAATGGCCTCTACCTTAGTCTGCCGTACCCCCAATCCTCCAGGATATATCATGTGACCCAAATACTCAATTTGGTTGTGGAAAAACTTGCACTTCCCCCGATGCAACTTCAATCCGTGCGCAATCAAGCGCTCAAACACCACCTGAAGGTGTCTCTCATGCTCCTCCACCGTAGCACTAAAGATGATGATGTCATCTATATAGCACCGAGCAAAGTCCACCCCTGCTAGAATCCTATCTATGACTCTCTGAAACTCTGCAGGAACGTTCTTAAGCCCAAATGGTAAGAACCGCCACTGATATAGGCAATCCTTGCCGTGCTCATTGATCCCCCAGAATGATGTCTTCTGCTTGTCCGTCTCCTTGATCGGCAACTGGTGATATCCGGATCGTAAATCCAAAGTGCTAAAGACCTTAGCATGCCCGATGGCATCAAAGATCTCCTCTGGTGTTGGCATGGCATACTTATCGGACTTGGTCTGACGATTTACAGGCCGGTAATCACCGCACATACGTCTCTCCGTCCAATTGCCATAGACATCATTCTTGGCTGGCATCACTGTGGCTGAAGCATACTCTCCACCAGAGAGCTCCACCAAACCTGCCTCCCAAAGATCTTGAGTCCTTATCTGAATCAAAGACCTCTCCATGCCACTATATCTATAGGGTCTTCAGTGGCCAACTCAATACGGATCTCTTGACCCTTCAGTGCTCCCAAGTCCTTCAAACTGAAGGCAAAGCAATTCATGTAAGCCCTCAGGAACTGCCGTATACGTCGTCTCTCTCCTCTGGTGACAATGGGTCCAATGTCAGGCTCCCAATTATCCTTCGTAACTGCAACCTTAAGTCCAGTGGGCGTAGAGGTAGAGGACGCGTCCAGTGATTGCTATGTTGCAACCTCTTGAGCAGTACTCCCTTCATGCTCAGTCAATGACAAGGCCTCATCCTGCCCCATCATCTCATCCTCGAGGACTTTCTCAACCCGAGAAAAATCCCAACGTCATCCATCACCGCCGCCCTGGCTGTCAACTCCCTCTGAACCTCGAGCACCTCCCACGTGTGCCATGGATGCCTGCACCCCGTGGTCCTCTCATGCTCGCCCCCACTCACTGTTTGTACCGTCTCGGTAGGCAGAGAGACCATCAAGGGAAGTGCCCTCCGTACTCTACGTTGCTCAGCCATAGCCAAGTTGATAATCCAGGTCAAGCAATTGAGATCCATTGCTTGCCCCAACACCTGACGACGTGATGCCTCAGAAAGAAAAGGCACCGCCGTGGTCCCAGTGGAAAAACCCATAGCCCGCTCTCGCTCGTCGGCATTAGGCTCCACTAACTGCTGCAACTGAGCATTCCACAGGAGGCTAGGTCCACTATCCTGGAAAGCATGCGATCCTGGGAAGCTGAGCAGTGTAGGTAATGCTGCTCGTGGTTGACCCACCTTGTTGACCATTGCCAAAGGCAAACGGTCATTGTGTCTCACACGCTGAGATTGTCTCCCTGTGTCCAGAATGTTATCCACTGTGAGGTGTGTTGGGCGCTGCACCCCATCAAATGCACGCTTGAGCAGTGCGGGTGGCATCAAGTTAGTCCACCATAGCCGTGGACGATGAGCCTGTAACCCCACTGTAGCTGCATCTAGCAATACTACTGACCCAAGCCACAACCGGACTTGATGCACACTAGCCATCACCCTGGCCCGAGAATCGCCCATCAGTGGCACATTCTCCAAGATGTATGCTGGAGATACAGCTTGATGAAGCTGCAAGTGGCGCAAAACCTGCACCATCTCCCAATACAGACCCGACCTCGAGTCTCGCAATCCATTGTCATGCCCAGCTATGAATGCCCTTGGCAGGGCCAACCTGCCACTACCAGATCAATGGAGCCAACCCGCTCCAAATCTTGCGCCCCCAGCAACGAAATGTCTGCTGGCAAGGCTTGCTGATATCCATGAACTGCAGACACCAGCAACAACTCAGGGTACTGCTGCACCAACTGAGCAACATGGCGAAGTGAAACGCGTCGTGCAGTCTCATCCCTCTCCACATACAGGTAACGCCGAACTCGTACACCTACCTGTAACACAGCAGCCAATCCGGTGCCGATCCCGCCAAACAAGTCCAGAAGACAAATGCCTGCATCCGGATACTGCCACACAATAGGTGTGGTGTCCAATGGAGACAACTGAGGTGGTCCTGGTGCAATCCCCGCACTCTCGTCCTCTCCTAATGGTATAAAAGCCTATACCCAGGCTTGTTGCACCCGTCAATCAGTAACCCGCTGCAAATCCTTGCCCGTGCCCCACAATGGAGTCTGAGCAACCATGACAGGCAACTCCGTCATACCATACATGTCATCCTTTTCTGCTGGAGGTGTGTCATCCTCTGAATGAGCGTTGCCCTCTAGCAACTCTCCAGGCCAAGTCACTATAGCTGTGAATGCTATTAGTTAGTCATCTTGCCTCGCTGGGCAACCGCAACTCCTCCTATGAATGTCACAGGGAGCTGCACACGCCGGCCCTCCCCTGACTACCATCCAGGCCTATAGGAAGCTAACTCCTTCCAAAAATCCAGGGTGAAGCCCATGGGGTACAACACTGCCCCACCAACCAGGACATCGTACGAAACCGCGTCTGTCACAATGGCCTTGGCTCGCATCACTGAGCCATCTGTAGGGTGATCCGGCCGTAGTCTGATAGCCAACTCACGCCGTGTCATGCCCCGAGTCTGCTCCGATCCTCCCAGAGACGTCTGTATCTGGAAAGGACAAGGCTCCATATCCGCCTCCGTGAGGCCCAAGCCTACAATAGCAGCTCTGCCCAGCATCAATGGCTGAGCTCCCGAGTCCAACAAGACCCGCAGTGGCCGGTACCTCTTGCCTGCCGGTCCACTCAAACAGAAAATGTCATCGTGGTTGTGTAACATGACAACTCCAGGTGTCACCATGGCGCGTTCAATGGCTGGCCTAGCTACAGCTCCATCAACTTGGCAGCTGCAGCTTGCCATGGCGCCGCCGTGGCAGTCTTGACCATCAAATCCAAGGATCCCTCCGGCACTACACCTCCCACTATCTTCACAGAAGATGAAGTAACATCCCCACTCTCACAGAGTGTAGCTGCCAACCTGAACACCTCAGCTGGTCTTACCCCTGGCGTCGCAATCATGGTAGCCGAGAACAATGGAGCCTGGCATACAGATGTGGCCGCTCCCAGCAGCACACTAGCTGCCGTAGCCTTGGCAACACTAGGTAGTGGTGTTGCCCGTATAGCTCTCCCCAATAGCATAGTAACCTCTGCCTCGGTAACAGTCGGGCGAGAACTAGGTGCCATGGATGGCGTCGACACTGTCTCCGCCAATGTGAATGACTGAGGAAGCCTGGCCTGACGGCTTGCTTCCCCACGCTGTGGATCCAACTCCACCTCTGCACCTCGTGGCTCAGGAACTCGTGCTGCTCCTCGAGTCACGGCTGCAGCAGCCTCCACCTGCAATAGTGGTAGTGCTGCTCCGCACATGAATCTCATGCCTCCCATATCTCCTCCCTTAGGAGCAGGAGGTGGACCATCCGGCCTTGGAGCTGGTACCACTTGAGCTGTAGCCATGGCAGCGAGCCTCTCACTAGAAGAGAAACCGGCTTTTTCCACGCTTTTTTCCACACTTTTTTCTGTGGAATCAGCCGCAGTCCACACCTGCCGTGGGTGTAAGAAATGACTAGTGCTTTCGGACACCCCGTGGACAGCCTGGCTCTCGGGTGGCCCTGTGGAAAAGTCCACGGGTGGCTTTTTCCATGGGAGGCTTTTTCCATGGGTGGCTTTTTTCACGGGGTGCATGATGACATGGCCGCTGACATGGCTAATGACATAGCTGACATGGCAGAGTGTGAAAAAGGCCAGTGTGGCATGTTTCACAGCGGATTTCACACCTTGAACAAGCCACTATGCGACACGTGTCATATTTCACACCTTCGACAAGTCACTATGCAACACGTGTTCGTTCATGTTTGGTGGTACGCATTAATTAATTATTAATTGATTTCAATATTAAATTTGAATATTAATGGATTTAATTTATTGTTATTATTATGATGATTATTATTATTATTATAGGAAAAATGGACAGTGGCCTTGATGAGAACATTATTAAATAACAAAATATTGAAATTATGTTTTTAGAAATTATATTTATTCGCTTAGATACCAAAACACACCCTTTGCAGGGAAGGAGAGTTTGCCTTAGTGTCTATGCTGAGTTGCGTCTCCTACTCTCTGTAATCTAATAGACATTCACCTTTTTCCCTTGGTTGTCCCACCCTTGACTGGGGTCAGAAAAGCATTCATTCCACAGCTTCTCCTCATCTTTATTACATGTTTCTGGATACTTTCCTATTGTCACTTTGACAATATCATGTCAAAATCACTCCAAACTATGTACCATCTACCCATGCAGGTTTCTTGTAGCTATCCTTCCACAGGGAATCATAAGTAATCTGGAGCTTGAAATCTGGCCCTCTTGGATGACACTCTATCCCTGCTCCTTCAGCTATCCATGCCTCTGCACAGATCATGCATACATCCTTGCATTGTTGTTAGCAGCTGACAATGGCAACCTAGATTTGTTCCAGCAAACACCCAAGTCAACTTATCACACCAGTTCCTATTCTCAATTGCATCTATCACTCTGTAATCCAAAGGCATTTACCTTCCAAGACGGTTGTCCCACCATTGACTGGGGTCAGAAAAGTATTCATTCCACAGCTTCTCCTCTCTGTTACCTATTTCTGGATACTTTCATATTGTCACTTTGGCAGTATCATGTCAAAGTCACTCCAAACTAGCAAAGGTTCACTCAACCAGCTAACTTGCATAATTCTTAAAACATGAAAATTTAGGGCGATTCTGATAAGAGGGGAAAACAGAGTGAAATGTGTTGAAGAAGGTGCCTTGATTAGCATCGCCTGATTTTATCAATTGTGCCGCTGCTGCTGCGGCTTCCAGTTGACCATCTACCCATGCAGGTTTCTTGGAGCTATTTTTCCACAGGGAATCACCCCTTCCCGCATCATTGCTCATAGGTCTCCAAAGCCTCCATCCGCGCCCTAGCTGTGCATATCCTGCAATCATCGCACTCCACGACACCACATCTCGTTCAGCCATACTGTCGAACACTTCCTTTGCATCCTCGATGCACCCACATTTGGCATACATGCAATTGCTCATAGGTCTCCAAAGCATTCCTACCACACCCATGTTAAATCCTGCCAACATTATATTCAACGTGATCAAAGTTCGTGGAGGCATTCCGTTGAACACTCGGTGTGCATTCATGATGCTCCTGCACTTAACATACATGTTCACAAGGGTGTTGAGGAGAAAAACACTTGGCGTGAATCCACTTTGGATAATGTGAGTGTGCACTTGCTTTCCAGCTTCCAGACCCTTCAATTTGATGCACTTAAGCAAGAGACAGACATACATATCTGAATCTGCTGAAATGCTCCTTGGTTTAAAGGTTGTAGAGCCTCTTTCAGTCTGCCTACCTCACAAAGCATCTTTACATGCCCAGAAGAGCCAGAAGAGGCATTATGGACTCCCTCTCTTGATCCTCTTTTAGAAGCTGTGGTCATGGTTGAGGTGCCTGATTTAAATCAGGGCTGCCAGGCCTGCAATGCACACAAACATGATGTGGTCGGGCTGAACCCCTTCCCCCATCATTTGCTCATAGGTCTCCAAAGCCTCCATCCCACGTCCCTGTTGTGCATACCCTGCAAGCATCGCACTCCACGACACCACATCTCGTTCAGCCATAGTGTTGAACACTCCCTTTGCATCCTCGATGCACCCACATTTTGCATACATACCCACTAGGGTATTGTTCAAAATGACATTTGGTACAATTGCAGCTCTGAAGGTGTCAACATGGACCTCCTTCCCCTTTTCCAGAGCTGCCAGCTGGGCAGTGTTTCGAATGAACCTCTTTGCCCTTCTCCAGGGCTGCCAGGCCTGCAATGCATACAAACATGATGTGGCCGGGCTGAACCCCTTCCCCCATCATTTGCTCATAGGTCTCCAAAGCCTCCATCCCACGTCCCTGCTGTGCATACCCTTCAAGCATCGCACTCCACGACACCACATCTCGTTCAGCCATAGTGTTGAACACCCCCTTTGCATCCTCGATGCACCCACATTTTGTATACATGTCCACTAGGGTATTGTTCAGAATGACATTTGGTACAATTCCAGCTCTGAAGATGTCACCACGGACCTCCTTCCCCTTTTCCAGAGCTGCCAGGGCAGTGTTTAGAATGACATTAGGTACAATTCCAGCTTTGATGATATCCCATGCACCTCTTTGCCCTTCTCAAGGGCTGCCAGGCTTGCACAAGCACTGTAATGCACACAAACATGATGTGAGAGGGCAAAACAGGCTGAAATAGGTCAAAGAAGAAGGTGCCCTCACCACATTGTCCTTGAGCTTGTGTCATGACTTGACCGACCATCAAACCAAAAGGACCTCTTGTGTGTGCTGCTTGTGTCTGTAGTCAGGTAATGTCGGATTGGTCTGTGAGATCGAACCACCACGGTGCAGCTGAGTAGGCAGAGATTAAAACACAACCTGCTAAGGTCAAGCTAACTCTCCCAAGAATAGCGAGCTCGCAAGAATGTTGCGAGCTTCTCCTCGTCTCATCTCCTCCTCCTCTCCTCCTTCCTGCATCATTTGCTCAACGCCTCCATCCCACGCCCCTGCATATCCTGCGATCATCGCGTTCCATCCCTCGGCTACATGGTGTGGCGTAGGAGACAAAAAAAAACCGCCAAGTCCCAGCCCTCCTCTGTGTTCACGATTACCCTAATGGGCAACCTTATTAACAACTTTTTGACTTTTTAACCTTTTGCACTTTGATTTATTCTAGGTCAGAGGCTAAAATCCTGCTACCAGACTTGTCTAGAAAACCAAAACACCACATAGACAAACAGTTGATAGTGGTAATAAAATATATTACCATTGGGCTGGTTTGAACACTTGTTAGTAAATTTAGGTTAGGATTTTTTCAAAATATTCTGGTTTTTTCTTTGATGTGTGAGATGACAAAGTCCAAGCATGTTACATAAACAAGGAGTTCAACGTAAGGATGATGCAAGTGATTTGTGGCAAAAAGTGTAAATCATGCCTATGCCTATTTGTCCTACTTGTGTCATAGGTTGCAACGGAATGGGGCCACTTTTGAATGCGATCCCCATGCTCATTTCACCAAGGGCATTATAGACTTCATAATGTAGAGATTGAAAATGGGGTGTAGCAGGGGGTGATTCTTCACTTGCTAATAGCCCATCATGCATATTTCTAAACATGAACATGAAGTTCATAATCATTTTCCAAGGGCATCATTCTCAAACTCCCCATACACCACAATGTGGAAATTCTATGGTCCCATTTCACACATGTGTGTAACATGCCATGTAAACTAAGCCAACTCCTGCCACGCTCATGGCTGTTTTCACACCATTCCTGCCTTGGGTGTGGATCACATGTGAGACACCCCACAGTTAGGGCATATTTTGACCCACACCTTGGCTCACTCTACAGACCCGTGATAAAAGCCGTGGAATGTGTCAGGTGTGAGATGGCAGAGCCGTGGAAAAAGCCGGTTTCTCTTCTAGTGTCTGCTCTAGCTGCTGAAGCTGGTTGGCCATGCCTTGGTCAACACCCTGACCTCCACGTCCTTGACCATGTTGAGCTTGCCCTTGGCCTGCACCTCGTGCCTGGCCACCTCGTCCTCTCTGGGCTGCTCCACCTCGCCCCCGGGCACCATTGTTCCCTTGGAACTGACCTGGGCGCAATTCAGGATGCAAATCATAACACTGGGCCTCTCCATGCCCGTGCTTGCCACAATGCCCACACTGCAACTGTGTTGGCTGTGCATGTGTCGGCCCTTTGCCTCCCTCTGGGCAATCCTTCTTGACATGGGGTCCTCCACATGTCCAACACACCACCTCCGCCCGTTGTTGGCCTGCAAATGAAGGGAGAGACCCCTGCATCTGAGGTCCTCTCTGTCCTTCCTTGAGCTTCACTTGAGCCCCCTTGTTGCCTTGAGCACATTGAGGTAGTGATTGGCTAGGAGAACCACTACCCCGTGGTGTCTCCTTAGCAAATCCCACCACGACCACTCGTTCCTCCACCATTTTGAGCTCTATCCGCTTTACCAGTAAAAACACATTTGCTAAGGTGGGTTGGGCCGCTTGTAGGAGAATTGCATCCCGCACCCTTCTCCTCAGCTCCTTGTCCAATATCCCATACCAGAATTGGACTGCCTAACCTTCCGTAACCCCTTGGGTTACATTTATCAAGTGCCTCATGCGAGTGAAAGCCTCCCTCAAGCTCTCAGTAGGCTTCCGTTGGAACTCTTGCAAGCTCCGCAACTTCTCTGTCCTCACCCCTTGGTAGTTCCCTCTCAACTCTTCGAAGAACACCACAACAGGGTTGAAGGCAGACACATGTGCTGGTGTTGGTGCGGTAGTGGCTTGGGTGGACGTCATAGCTACGGTACCACCAGTCCCACTAGTCCCACTGCTGCTTGTTGAAGCTGCCGGTGCAGCGGCAGGTGTAGCCACTGCCCTCGTGGCTCTAGTGCCCCTAGTGATGGAGACATAGTCGGGTGACCAGTACATCCTCCACTCCTCGATCTCAACCTCATGCCCCCACCTGAACTCATGGTAATCATTCATAGGCGGCCCCTCAAGGTGCTGAAACAGCCCCTTCCATGCCATGAAATGCGTAAATAGTTGTGGATTGCGCATTTGCTGCAAATCACACCAACTATCAAACTCTTGGATAAAATCATCCAACTCGATGGTGCCCACCGCCCCAGAGTACCTTTGTAGCCCCTTGGTAGCTCCATACATCTCCTCCATTGTGTCCCACAACAATGGCAAGGAAACAACTTGCATTGCCAGTGTGAGTCCGCCTGATTCACAATCCGAATCAGAACCTTCCGTAGAAGACACGGGAGGTGAAGGTGGCCTAAACCGCACACCTCGTCTCGTGTACCCACTAGTATCACTAGTGCTCAATCCAGCACTGTCCCCAACAACTAGTGGCACCTCCGTGTTGACAAACTGTCACTCAACCGGTCATGAACATGTCTCTAACCCCCTCTCCACAAAGTAACCGGGTAGAGAACCTGTTGCGGCTTATGGTTTGGAATACTAGCTAGGTTCCTAACATAGCCTACACCTGCACCTGCACCTGCATCCACCGCAAGTACTCATATGGTTGGCTGGTCATCACCTCCAACCTCACCACAGGAGAAACAATGATGGTCTAACTTGTCATCTCCCCAGCCTCACCATCGACAGCATGCTCTAGGACTGGCCGGTGATAAAATCCGGACCAATCACCTATAAAAACAAGCGCCCACACAAAACTAATATGCGCACAGTCAAGCATGTAGGTATGGAGGGGATCCAAACACAAGAAATCAGAACGACAACTCCCCCACACCAAAAACAACTCCACGGTGTTGCTCCTGCAATGACACCCCAGCCCAAACCCGGACTGACTCTTGCCTCCACCTACAGAAAGGTCTTGGCCTAATGAGAGGGTGGAAAACTACGAGGAAGAGAAGCTAAAGCAATGCCTAACCCCAGCATGCCCTCATCCCACTTCATCTCCTCTCTTCCGTCACTTGCATGACCATGGGAATATCATGAAGATACTCCTCAAACCGCCCTCCACGAGCGTCAAAATTCGGCCTTCAAGACCACATGCCAGTCCTCAGGCAGTCCACCAGTGCCTCCACGAGTTAGCATAGGCCGTCCACATGTCAACACGGGCCACCACAAACCAGCACAGGCCCACACAGATCACTGGTCACAGCCATCACAACCCCACACAGGCCACAGGCCACAGGTCACAGCCGTCACAACCCCACACAGGCCACAGGCCACAGGTCACAGCCTGTCACAGCCCGTCACAGCCCCAAAGGCCATAGGCACAGCCTGTCACAGCCCTACACAGGTCACAGGGGTCACAGCCCCAAAGGCCACAGTCTGTCACAGCCTGTCACAGCCCATCACAACCCCAAAGGCCACAGGCACAACCTATCACAGCCCTACAAAGGTCACAGGGGTCACAGCCCCAAAGGCCATAGCCTGTCAGAGCCCCTCACAGCCCCACAGGCCACAGGGCACAGCCTGTCACAGCCCCTCACAACCCCATAGGCCACCTATCACAGCCCATCACAGCCCTACACAGATCACAGGATCATGGCCCTACATGCCACAACCCGTCACAGCCCGTCACAGCCCCATCCATGGCCACTCATGGCAGTTTAGCCATTTCTCCAAGGGTTTAGCCATGCCAAGCTAGGGTTTGTGTCTCTTGGACTCTAGGCTTCTTTGCACCGAGCTATGGCGGCTGTGAAGAAATCAGCAAGGTATTCTTGCTCTTTCGGCTCCCACACACCACCAATAGTAGCCCTAAGCCATGAGGAAGATGGTTGCCACAAACCAAGCCTTCTTTCTCACTTAGACTCCCCAAACACGCCGCTAAACTCAATGGCAAGCAACCAAGCCTTGCTAGTTTCCAGCCCTTGTGAGCACTCATTCAAGCGTTTTCTTTAGCCATAGCATCTATCTTAGAGCCTATTCCAGCCCCCTACATCTGCCACTTCAAGAGCCATGCTCTATCTAGGCTTGAGGTTGAAACCCCACCTCACATATGCCCTACAAGTGCTTTTCTTTCACCCAAGTGGGAACCAGCTCTAGCCCTTCCATTCTAGCTCTCTAAAGCTTGAAACCAAAAGCCCAATGGACTGAAGGCATGCTCCACACATGCCTCACTCTCACCACAAGAGAATCAGCCCCTTTGCTTCCTTTCTTGCACCCACCAACCTGAAAATACAAGCTTCAGCGGGCTGGAAGTATGCTCCACACATGCCCTACAGGGAAACCAGCCCCTTCCTTCCTTTCTTGCACTCCCAAACTTGAAAGTACAAGCCTTCAACGGGCTGAAAGCATGCTCCACATATGCGTTGCACTCACATAAGAGAAGTCAGCCCTTCCCTCTTCCTTGCTTGCCCTCCAAGCTTGAAGATGGAAGCTTCAATAGGCTGCATGCATGCTCCACACATGCATTCTCTTCACACAAGAGATAAGGCTTACATTTCCAGCCACAAGACATTCCTCTTGTGGTGCAAGAGCTCTTCTTCCAAGCTCTGAAACCCTAGGTGCAGATTTCATGGCCTTGCCGCACCTCTTAGCTCCTGTTCCAGCCCTGCTCTTGCCATGACAAGAGCCCTCTCAATGCTGAAGCTTGAGATTGAAACCCAATCTCAACATACTCCACAAAGTGCATTGATTTGCCCCAAGCCAAATCAGCCCTTTCGCTTGGTCTTGCAATCCTTCACACAATGAAAGCTCGCATTCCCAAGTCCAGTTCTCAGCTTTGCCACCAAAGCCTCTCTAACCTGCTCTTGACTGGTTGTCACACACCTCACTTCGGTAAGCTCCCCTTCAAGTCATAGTTACTCGCTTTGATGCGCTCGCCTAACTCCCAACCTGGCCGCTGGCCAACTTGGAGCTTCGGCTGCTCACCGGGGCATAACGGTCCCCCTTTGATCTCCCAAAGAACCCTCCACCGATTTGGGCCCAGCGGGAATTCCCTTTGGTAGTTGGCAGTCCGGAACAGCTCCCCACTCTTTGGTCGCTTTCCGGCTCGCTCGCTTACTCACTAGTTTTTGGTCACCAACGGGCTTGCACCGTTCTTGAGGTTACTACTCCCTATATATACTTCTGTAGCTGTCCGCGGGGGTTTCACAAACAACCATGCCATTTTATGGCGAACCACCACGAAAACCCTCGACTCCCGGTGATGAGTCGCGATGAGTCTTGGCCCACCCACCACGGCCCCTATGGACCGTGATGAGTCCCAAGACTCCCCACGACTCCCACCACGAGGTCTCCGCCCCAAGGTGAGTCCTATGCCACCCCCACTAAGTCCCGCTAAGCTACCACCATCCCTTTGTGAAGCCACCCCCACCGCATCCCGGTGTGCGGGGCTCCACCTAGTGAGCACCTCCGCCTCCTTGAGTGCCTTGGGCACTCAAGGGTGCTTCAGCCCCCCGTACCTATCGCTGCCACTGCCCCCACCACAGGGGCAGCCCCTCATGTGTCCCGACCCCCTGCCCTCAAGGCAAAAGGCCGCGACACACACCCCTACCAACAGGGAGTCGATGTCCTCATCGACTTGTCCATTTTGTAGAAACGAACATCCAAGTTGTGGCGTCCCACATCAAGGAGTTTGTTTCCGTACCATGGCGTCCCATGGCAAAGAACCAAACCCCACACTTGACTCTACTCTCCACTAGCTAGTTCGGCCGACTTCCTCCAAGTCCCGGCCAGGGGTAGAGCCTCTCAAGCTCCTCCCAGTGCACTCTTCTTGGCCTACTTCAAGGCCAAGGAACGATCCTCCCCGAGGATCGAATCGCCTTACTGCAACAACATTGCTTGCGATCACTCATGATGCCGCCTTTGGCATCACCTTGCGCAAGGGTTCACCTCGAACCCCCTTTGACTAGGAAGATAACCTTGAACCAACCGTGCACCTCAATCACTAAAATTGGGTCCGTCTTGGAATGCTGGCCTGAGGTACGGGAACACGTCGAAGCCGCACTACGACTTCGTCCCGAGACTACACGATTATAGTACATGAACGGAAGCACGTAGCTTCCGCGTTAGCCCGCACTACAAGGCAACCACCTCGGTAGCGCAGTTATAGTACGCGCACGCGCCAGGTGCGCACTAGCACGTGAACTCCCAAAGAAGGCGCATGTTTCCTTGCCCCTTGGATGGGAGTCACCCGATTTCGGCATTGCGCAAATACACGATTAACCCAATTTACCTCTCCCACTTTTGTAAGCTAGCATGCATTTTACACACTAGCCAACCACACCATGCATCACCATTCCAAACAAAATAGGACGCACAACATTTGGAATCCATTTCCTTAATAACAAATTTTTGTACAATACAAGTTTTTGCAATCGGATTCCTGAGCTAGCTAAGCCGGGCTAAGCATGCATTTCCTCCCCCACGCTCCAAGGTTGATGTCCCCATCAACGCTTCTTCCGCTTTTGAGGTCGCCCTTCCAAAACTGCAACCGCCTCGGATGCGTTTCCCATTTCTGAGGCACGCACCCAAGATGCCTCCACATGATGATAGCCCTTCCATTTGACGAGATACTCCGTTTCTCGGTTCTTGAACCTCCTCCACTTAAGTACTGCCTCCACCTCGTACTCAGGTTCATTTTCATGATCCAACAACACAGGTGGCGGACGCAACACTTAATGCCGATTCGGTCGCGCTTCATCTTTGAAGTAAGGCTTCAAAAGGGAGACGTTGAATACTGGATGCACCTTGCTGTTTGCCGACAGCTCCAATTCATACACATCCTCATTCATAACCTTCCGGATGCGAAAGAGTCCCGCATACGGAGGTACGAACTTTGGACTCACTTCCGGAGGTAGTCGGAAATTCTTGATGTTCAACCAGACCTCCGTGCCTGCCTCAAACTTCACTTCCCTCCGGTTCCGATTCGCCTGCCTTTCATACCGTTTCCTAGCTTTGGCAATGTTGTACTTTGCGAGCTTCAACAAACGCTCGTGTTCTTCTAGTACTGTCGCTACTGCCGGTTCCTCAACGTCCTGGGCGGCCCAACTTGTCGGCACCAGAGGTGCTTTTCCATAGACCAATACGAAATGGGAAACTCCCGTTGCGGAGTGTTCTGTGTTATTATAACAGAACTCTGCCGCGTCTAAGTGTTCCACCCAGTCTGTTTGGTCTGCCGACACGTAATTCCGCAAGATCTGCTTCCCTACAGAATTCACTCTTTCTGTTTGGTCGTTGGTCGTAGGTCGGAAGGCGGTGCTCATCTTCAGCCTCGTCCCCATCTTCTTCCAAAGTGCCCTCCAAAATTTACTCGTAAACTTTGGATCGCGGTCCGAGACAATATCCTTCAGGACTCCATGATGCTTTAAGACGTGGGCGAAGTAAAGTCGCCCTATCTCCTGCGCCGTTGCCATCTCCTTGATGGGGATGAAATGGCCCATTTTACTGAACTTATCCACCACCACCATGATTGCATCGAATCCTTTTGACAGCGGCATAGCAGTCATGAAATCCATCGAGACGCTTTCCCAAGTCCCCTCTGGAATCGGCAAGGGTTGTAACAGCCCCGCTTGCTTTTTGTACTCGCTCCGGTTTTGTTGGCATGTGGTGCATGTCTTGACATACTCCTCTGCCTCCTCCCTCAGTTTGGGCCAGAAATACTCTTTCTTCAAGAGTGCCCAGTGCGCTTGGCTCCGCCGTGGCCCGCAAGCGGGCTATCATGGCATTCTCTCAAGAGGCTATCTCTGATCCCTCCCTTTGGCACGTAGAGACGCTTTTGCTTATACCGGAGCAGTCCATTTTGCAAGTGGAACTGCGATTTAACCCCCATCCTCAAGTCCTACATCACGGACTTCGCCAGCTCATCCTTCCGGCAAGCCTTCCGAATCTTCCTTTAGAGCGTCGTCTCGTCCTTGTACACCAACAAGAGCTGCTGCTTTCTATTTAAAGCATCGGCCACCACGTTGTCTCGTCCCGGTTTGTACTGGATATCCACGTCGAACACCGCCAAAGTATCTTGCCACCTAAGTTGTTTTGGGGACAACTTGGGCTGCGTGGCAAAATACTTCACCGTGACATTGTCCGTGAACACCTTCACTGGGTTGGAACCAACATAGTGGCGCCAAAACTCAAGACAGTGCACCACCGCCTTCATCTCTTTCTCGTGCGTCGGCCACCGTCGCTCCACTTCATTCAGTTTCTTACTTTCGTAAGCCACTGGACGTCCATCTTGCATCAATACACCCCCAATCGCGAAGTCCGACGCATCTGTATGTATCTCGAACGGACGATCGAACTCTGGGATTTTCAAGACTGGAGCTTCCGCCATCCGCTGCTTCAATTCAGCAAAAGCTTGGCCACAAAAGGTGTTTCATGCCCAGACTTTGGATTTACACAGAAGGTCTGACAGCGGCCCCGCGATCTTGGCAAAATTTCTCACATACTTCCGGTAATAGGAGGCGAGTCCTAGGAAGGATCACACTCCCGGGACCGAAGTCGGAGGCTCCCAGTCCAAGATTGCCCTCACCTTCCTGTCATCCATTCTGATCCCATCCTGTGTAATCACATGCCCCAGGAACTCCACTTTTGTGACCCCGAATTCGCACTTTGAAGCTTTGGCATACAACTTCCCTTCTCGCAATTTTTGGAACACCCTTTTGAGGTGCTCCAGGTGCTCCTCCTTTGTTTTTGAGTACACCAAGATGTCGTCGATGTACATGATCACAAAGTCATCCAACCACTCCTAAAAAAGGCTGTTCATCAGCGTGCTAAATGTCGCTGGTGCATTGGTGAGCCCAAAAGGCATCACCAAGAACTCATATGAACCATACCTTGTCCTGCACGCGGTCTTCTCCTCATCTCCTTCCGCCACCCGAATTTGATGATAGCCGAAGCGCAAGTCGATCCGGCTGAAATACTTCGCTTCTGCCAACCGATCGAAGAGGTTGTCGATCCTTGGCAAAGGGTACCGATTTTTGATAGTCACCTTATTCAGAGCCCTGTAATCGACACACATCCGCAGCGTCCCATCCTTTTTATCTGCAAATAGCACCGGGGCTTCGTAAGGTGACTTACTCGGCCGGATGTACCCCTTTGATATTAGATCTTTGAGCTGAGTCTTCAGCTCGACCAACTCTCTGTGGCTCAACCGGTAGGGCGCCTTGGCAGGCGGTTCCGATCCCGACATCACCTCAATCTTGTGGTCAACTCCTCTTCGCGGTGGCATACCGCTTGGTAAATCCTCCGACATCCTGGTATTTCTCCAAAATCCCCTTGATCCATCGCCTTCTCCCTTCACTTCTCTAATGTAGAGCAAAAACTGGGGCTCGTATGCCTCCTCCACGGCCCACTCCCTTGCTGACAGAAGGTTTATTCGCCCTCCCACGGGTTTGGGCATTTCCGACACTCATAAGACCTCGCCACCATTCCCACATGGCAGCGCGACTACTCTCTTGCGGCCATCTATGACCGCTCCGGATTTGCTCAAAAAGGTCATCCCCAAAATGAGATCCACTCCATCGATCTCGCAGATGGTGAAGTTCTCACGTCCCTCCAAACTCCCCAGTTGAAGAGGAACATCAAACGCCAACCTTGTCGCCAATTGCGGTTCTCCTTTGGCAGAACGCACCTCAGTAGAGGCCCCTACGTCACTTGTCGGGAGTCCTAGCTTTTGCGCCGTTGCCGGTGTCATGAAGGAGTGCGACGCTCCTGTGTCCACCAACAACGACACGTTAGTTCCGGATATTATCCCATCCACGAACAATAACTGACTCCCTTTACGTAAGGCGCCAGTTTCCTGATACAACTCACAAGAAAATTTGCCTACCTTGCAAGTCCTGGCGACCACCGCTTCCACCAAGCGACTGATGGTATCTTCGACAGCTCTGTGGTCGCCCGAGTCATGTTCAATTGCCGGGGCTTCGTGCACTTCTTGGCCATGTGCCCGGGCTCCCCGCAATTGAAACACACTCCATCAAAGGTTGCCTTCTGTCCGCCATAGGCCGGTCCACCCGCTTTTCCTTTCAAAGCACCGGGTGCCGCCTTGACTTGTGATGGCCCTCCCTTCGATTTCCACGTGCTATTGTCGCCGCGTGGCCTATCCCACTTCTTTTCCGGTCGGAAGGAGTCACCTTTCCACCGGGTCTTCTTGTGGTTCAGCTCCGTACGGCCTTGTCTTTCACCCCTAGGGACATCCGAGAAACATTCAGCCCTCTCAATTGCCTCGTTCAAAGTCTTGGGTGGCTTCTCCTCCAACTTCCGCCTGGCCCATGGGGCCAGTCCCGCCACAAAGTTGAAGACCATTTCCGATTCTGCCATGTCCGCGACTTCGAGCAAAAGCACATTGAAAGCCTGGACATATCCCCGAATGTCATCTGTTTGCTTCAAATTCCTGATCTTGTCCCGGGCAAGCCAGGACGCGTTGAGGGGCACAAACTGTCTCTTCATCAATTCCTTGAACCCACTCCAGTTCAAGGTTTCCGGGCTTGGACCTCGGTCGTGAAGGCGTTTCTGCCACCATTGTTGAGCATAGCCCCTCAAATAGGTGGGAGCCACTTCCACCCGATCCTCGTCACTCAACTTGGCCGCCCGGAAGTACTGCTCTAGCTCCAGGAGCCAGGTGTTGAGTGCCTTCCGATTTCAGACGCCCTCGAATGTGCCGGGTTCCTTAGGCTTCACCTTAAACTTTGCCTTAGTGGAAGTGGCATTAGCCGCCTTCAACACGTCTTTCAACGTCCCGCCAAACTGCGCCAACAACCCTTCCCAAAAGGCTGCCGGCATGGGAGGCATCTGTTGGTTTGTCGGAGCTCTCAAGGATTCCTCGGGCTCCGACTCCTCGGATTCCTCCCGCTCTTGAGCGGCCTCGTTTTCGGAAACATGCATCGCTTCCTCAAACGGCCGCCTCGGTGACACGTCTCCCCCATCGGGCTCACCAGGATCATCATCTTTTGGGCCGTTCCGCTTTCGTTTCGGCTTGCCCGACCCCATGATGAGGCCAATCCCAAGGACGATCGCGTACTGAACTCTAAGCTCTGATACCAAGTGTCGCGCACCTCACTTCGGTAAGCCCCCCTTCAAGTCATAGTTACTCGCTTGATGCGCGCGCCTGACTCCCAACCTGGCCGCCGGGCCAACTTGGAGCTTCGGCTGCTCACCGGGCATAACGGTCCCCCTTTGTTCTCCCAAAGAACCCTCCACCGATTTGGAACCAGCGGGAATTCCCTTTGGTAGTTGGCAGTCCGGAACAGCTCCCCACTCTTGGTCGCTTTCCGGCTCGCTCGCTTACTCACTAGTTTTTGGTCACCAACGGGCTTGCACCGTTCTCGGGGTTACTACTCCCTATATATACTTCTGTAGCTGTCCGCGGGGGTTTCACAACCAGCCATGCCATTTTATGGCGAACCACCACGAAAACCCTCGACTCCCGGTGATGAGTCGCGGTGAGTCTTGGCCCACTCACCACGGCCCCTATGGACCGTGATGAGTCCCAAGACTCCCCACGACTCCCACCACAAGGTCTCCGCCCCCATGGTGAGTCCTATGCCACCCCCACTAAGTCCCGCTAAGCTACCACCACCCCTTGTGGAGCCACCCCCACCGCAACCCGGTGTGCGGGGCTCCACCTAGTGAGCGCCTCCGCCTCCTTGAGTGCCTTGGGCACTCAAGGGTGCTTCAGCCCCCCGTACCTATCGCTGCCACTGCCCCCACCACAAGGGCAGCCCCTCATGTGTCCCGACCCCCTGCCCTCAAGGCAAAGGGCCGCGACACTGGTCCTCTTCCCAATCGTGCTTGCTCATGCATGTACACAATCTGAAACCATCAAGTTGCTCTGGAATTACCTGCAGCATGATGCTTTCATCTCTGAAGCTGAAGATCGAATGCCAAGGTCTACCACCTCGTAACCCACATCGCCTCCACTTCTAACAACCAAGAGCTTCATGGTGCTCCTTGCATAACAACCTGGTTTCTCTCATTCTCAAGCAAAAACCACAAGTGCTACAACTAACTCGTATCTGGCACTCACAGATACGAGCTCATCTTTCTCGAATAATAAAGAAGAAGAATACAAGCACAAGCTCATGCGAGCTCACAAAGCTGAAGCATAAACTCATCACTCCCACGTCATTGGGAATCCACACTACGGCAGCATAGCTAGGCGCGGTGAGGCTCAACTCGAGAAAGATGAGCCTCCCGCGCTTGCCGTGAAGATAACCACTCCACGGCCTAAATCTGCCTTGACCCCTCGATTGATACTTGGGCCAATCCCAAATGTCAATATGTAAAAGCTAGCTATTTCCTAGCTAGTTTCACACTAGTGGTAAAATAACTTGACAGGTCTTACGCGAGCGTACGCTGGGTGTAACGGTGTGCTTGAGTGGGTGGATAAAAGTGTTTTGGAGGTCTGAGTCTGTGGTATCCTCTTCTTTGCCAGGCCCATCTATCGACTACATTCCCCATATAGGATTAAGTCCGGTAGAGGAAGGGGAACAAACCCATAGCGCCGGAATCATGGTGGAGATGCAGGGTAACTAAAATCGTTGACAGAGGATTTAATTCGTACGAAGCACCTGAGAACAGTAGATTGTGTATGGGGGATCTTGCATGATTGAGGGGAGATGTAATGGCAAAATGGCGGTGTGTGTATCGCGCACAGAGAGAGAGAGAGAGAGAGAGAGAGAGAGTTTGTTTGCTCGAGTTTTTTTACGTTTTGAGAGTTTCGCAACTAAGCACTATGGCTTCCAGTTCCTAAGCGTGGTTGGTTTTTAGCTTGATCAATCGCGGTCCCGTGCTTGAAGCAGACTCTGGCTTTGGAATCTCGCTACATTTGTGAGCTTGCACACAACCTGTTGCCTGAGTAGCTGGTGTTTGTCGATTACCCGGAGGGAGAACCCATTCCACGGCTTGAGATCCACAATCTTTCACATGGACTGAGACAGTGCCAACTACGCCATCGATGATACCCACTCGCCCAAGTGAGTCAGAGGTAGAGCCACAAGTGCCAGTGGGAAGAGTTGGTGTGGCTCGGGAAATACCAGTGGGTTGTGCTGTAAGCAGGTGTGCAGCCCAGTACATTGTTGGGGCGGCTATGGCTGTTTGCCAAGCTCATTGTTTTTGCATGACCATTGCAATGCCGGGGTTCGGCCAGTTGCTGTGTTCAGATTAGCAGCTAGACTCTGTGAGAGTGGTGATGCATCGGCACTATCTGCAGGGATAACGGATAAGGTGCAATGCATGGATGCCCTGGACTCAAGGGTGAAGACAGCCACAGGTGCACCATGACAAACGGAAGCTGCAAGGTTGTAGGAGTTGCCAGCTAGACCAGCCAGTATGGTGACTCCTGGGGTAGTCCTGGTGGACAATCAGGATGGTGTGTTTCAATTGGGTGGCCCAGCCAGGAGGAGGTATAGGCCACTGCGGGTCTTGTTGGACTCGGGAGCACAGCCATTGATGTTGGGAAGAGCAGCAATTGAAGGCTTGGGCCTTACAGAGGTGGATTTGGAGCCTTGCCCTTTCCAAATTCAAACATCTTTGGGCGGTTCAGAGAAGACACGAGGGATTACACGCCATGAGCTCTTCATTCGATTGCAGCCGGATCATCCTATGGATGGCTCAGTCATGAGAGCTAAAGCCATTGTTACGGACGCGATGTCTTATGATGTGCTTGTTGGTGGGGCGGTGTTATACCCCATGGGATTCACTCTGGACTTTTGGGAGGAAATGACATCCTACAGGCTGGAATGGCAGTCAGGAAATGGCCGACGTGCACTGCTCCCACTGCGGTTTATTGGGAATGTAGCGGTGGATCATAGGAACATGATGCCCACATTGGCTGCATTCTCAGGGGTGGTGGCTTGGGGTGGTGAGCTCTTGGAGGGCAATAGCCATGTAGATGATAGGCCATCACCTGATGAGGACAAACAATTGGCATACAAGGCTGATTTGTTTCCTCATGTGCATTGACATATTCCACTGTGGGGTACGGTTGGGAATTTGCATCGAGTAGCAGGCAAGTGTGTGCACCAAGCATGGCAAGAGGCCTTTCCAATGGTGAGTGAGGGGAGTTGAGTGACATCACCTGGACCTCCTAAGTTAGCTCCTTTGGACACGGTGCCCATTACCTGGTAAACACCTGACTCAGGGATTTGTTTGCTAGATCTATTTGGAGGCATGAGCACTGGGTTTGCAGGAGTGTTGCACGCAGGGATTAAAGTACGCAAGTACTTGTATGTGGAGAAGGATGAGATAGCTCGGCGTATTTCTATGCGCCACATCGCCTTGCTCACACACCAGTATCTTGAGTTGTTGCCTCTCTCAGCAATTCAAGGGTATCAAAAGGCCTTGCCAACAGACATTACCTTGCTAGGGGTGGATGATTTGGACCGGCATAGTTCCATTGACTTGGTGATAGCCGGATGGCCTTGCCAATGACACTCTCCCGCAGGTCATGGGAATGGCTTGCATGATGCACGATCGCATCTGTTTTGGGAGATGTTGCGAGTGTTGCGGGACTTGCAGACGAGGCAAGTGCAACCTCTAGGCTATATCTTGGAGAATGTTCCTCTTATGGGGGATTCTTGGGCCAGGGTTATGACCAATGTGCATCAGGTGCGGTCATGGATTGGATCGGCGGTGCTATTGGATGCAACAGCGGTGGGATCACGCACGCATTGACCTCGATTGAGGTGGACCAATCTTGTACCACCAGAGCTGCTCAAGAGAGCATATGATTCCATTCAACGGCCACCCAATCTCACGGTTGTGGGCATTTTGGACCAAGGGAGACAACCACAGAGGGTGCGACATGATGACCGTCTACCTCTAGCAGTAGTCAACCGAGTGGGGTAGCCACGTGCGGCCTTGCCTACGTTCATGAGCTTTCCCTCGTCTCATGCTTTTTGAGACAATGGTCCTGGATTGATTTGGGACAGTGTACTACAGCAATTGGTAGAGCCCAATGCGGATGAGCGAGAGCGGGCAATGGGTTTTACCATGGGCACTACAGATGTGCCAGCTCTGTCAGAGGTATCACACCGCCAAGTGTTGGGTCAAGCAATGGATCTAAATTGCTTGACGTGGATTATTGGCTTGTGCATGGCTGAGCAACGGAGATTGCGAGCATTGATGGCCACTTCTGCACTCCCATTAGTGCATCATCCCTGCACCGGACGGGTTGAGGCAGTGAGTGGGGGCGAACACAAGATCGTGGGTTGCAAACACCCATGGCAGATGTGGGATGAGATGCGCAAAGAGAGAGTTATTGGATCTCTCAAGCAGAAATATGAGGAGTGGGGAGAGCCATGGACTGAGGATCAGTTGGAGGCCAAGGTGGCCAAGGTTTTTGAAGAGATTGAGGATGTTTCTTGCGCGGAGGATGTTCTCAATGTGGCTATGGCGGAGCAAGTGGAGGCTACGCCACAGTCAGATTGGGCGGACAAAGCCCAAGAGGTTGCTATCTAGCAACCAAAAGATGCGTCTCCTACCTCCAAGCATGGTGTACCCAAGGTTGCAGTCACTAAGGACAATTGGGAACCAGATGTTGGACCTACAGTCACCGGAGGAGAGAGACGGAGGATCCAGCGATTTCTAAGGGCTTATAAAAATTGTTTTGCCTTCGGTTTGAAGGATTTGGGGAGTTTGAAGGGTCAGGAGATTCGTATTGATTTGACAAGTGACACGCCAATCTTTCGAAGGCCCTACCGGTATAGTGACATGGAGAGGTCATTGATCCAGTCACGGACTATGAAGTTGTTTGAAGCTGGATTGGTGGAGTTGTCAGGCGGGGAGTATGCCTCGGCAACGGTGATCAATGCCACCTAAGAAGGATATCTATGGCAATTGGACAGTTCTAAAGAAGGATGTGTGGGGACTATCGTCCTGTTAACCGTCAGACTAAGTCCGATAGATATGCCATGCCAACTCCAGAGGAGATCTTTGATACCATTGGGCATGCAAAGGTGTTTAGCACATTGGACTTGCGATCCGGTTACCACCAGTTGCCAATCAAAGAGGCTGACAAGCTAAAGACGACATTCTAGGGGATTGACCAACATTGGAAGGATTGTTTGTACCAATGGCGGTTCTTACCGTTTGGGTTGAAAAATGCTCCTGCAGAGTTTCAGAGGGTCATGGACATGATTCTCGTGGGGCTAGACTTCACCCGGTGCTACATTGATGATATCATCGTCTTTAGTGCTACTGTTGAGGAGCATGAGAGATACCTTCAGGTGCTGTTTGAGCGCTTGAGAGCGCACGGGTTGAAACTTCACCCCGGAAAGTGCAAGTTCTTCCACAATCAGATTGAGTATCTGAGCCACATGATATACCCTGGAGGATTGGGTGTTCAACAGACAAAGGTGGAGGCCATTGCATGCATTCCACGCCCCATGGATGTGAGCAGAGTTCGTGCTTTCATGGGATTGGCAAACTACTATCGACAGTTTGTCAAGGGATTTAGCAGCATTGCAAAGGCTCTTACCAAGTTGACCAAGGAAGGTCAGGAGTGACAGTGAGAGGAGGAGCAAGAGGAAGCCTTTGAGGAACTCAAGGCTCGATTGACTTTTGCACCTATTCTGAGGCGGCCTATTCACGGGCGGCCTTTCCAACTACATACGGAGTATGCTGGGGATTGGAGCAGTGCTCATATAGGTGGATGATGAGGGAAGAGAGTTCGTAGTGGCATATGCTACCCATTCGAACAATGATGCCGAGGCGAGGTATAGTTCCTATGAAGGGGAGTGTCTAGCTGCGGTATGGGCAGTGGCACATTTCAGATGCTACCTCTATGATAATCTCTTCACCCTTGTCATGGATCACCAACCATTGAAGTGGTTGATGGAGTCAGATAAGCTTACAGGGAAGCTTGCACGGTGGGCACTTATGCTTCAAGAGTACGACTTCTAGGTGGTGCATCGAGCCGGTATTGTCAATCGGGATGCAGATGGATTGAGTCTCCATGCACGAGCGAGCATGATGATACTGGAGCTCAGTGGCATGGTGAGACGGATGAGGAGATGGTGCCAGGATAATATGCATTGGCCTTTTTGTGCATTCTAGCAATGGGAGCTCAAGCTGGTTCATCCCATGCGATTGGTCATGTAGATAGCGTGCATGATGATCCAGAGACTAGTGAGGAGTTTGGTGGTGCTAAGGATGTGCATGAAGATGCAGCAGTGTTGGCATACCTTCGTACCCGAGAGACAGCAGCCAGTGTGACTGCTAAGGAGAAGGATCGGGTCCTACAACGAGCCAAGAGGTTCAAGTGGGAAGGGATTCACCTACTCCAGGTATGGGAGGATGGACGAGTGAGGATTATGCCTCATCCAACATAACGAGCGCGATTGGTATGCCATGCCCATGAGGAGTTGGGACATTTTAGGGTGCGGCGCACTCATAGTTTGCTGCAAGGGCAGTATTGGTGGCGGGGCATGCACACGGATATGCAACAGTTAGTGGCAAGGTGCATGGTGTGTGAAAGAGTGCGGGCTTCTTTCAACGCCCCTACTCCACAATTGCATCATTCTCCCATTATAGGTTTGGGCTATCGTTGGAGTCTTGACTTCGCAGGCCCATTGCCATTGACGATTCGCCATAACAAGTGCTGGTGATGGTGGAACATTTCTCCAAATGGATTGAACTGGTGGCATTGCCTAACAAGGCAAGTGAGGGGGCTGCGTATGCTTCTTAGATCAAGTGCTTAGCCATTTTGGTGCTCCAGCCAAGGTACTCACGGACTAGGGGAGAGAGTTCTTGGTAGTTTCAGGCTTTTGTGTGAGCAAGCCTTGATAGATCACCGCACTACTTCTCAGGATCATCCCGAGGCTGATGGCTTGGCGGAGAGAGTTGTTCAAACAGTCAAGAGAGGTTTGCGCAAGTACGGTTTGCAGAAGAAACACCTAGGAGATTGGGACCTTCAGCTGCCTTGGCTAGCTATGGGCTATAGGTTCAGCAAACAAGCTTCACTTGCCTCCTTCTCACCTTACTTTCTTCTCTTCGGCCAAGAGCCGGATTTGCCTGCATCTATTCGCAGGGAGGCTACAGTAGTTCTCAACCTTGATGATCCGGATGTGTGGACACAAGCATGTGCCCAACGGGCAGAGTTGTTCAAGAGAGTCATGCCTATGGCTTTTGAGAACCTTGCTATTGCCCAACACCGAGACACATTGAGGTATGTCACTATACGTGGAGGGGGATATCGGCCAAGTGTTTGGCGTTTCTACCCTGGGGACTATGTGTATCTGCAGCAGACAGTGCCTACGACCTTGGATGTCACAGTAGGACGTGTGATTCTAAGGGTCAGGGAGGTGTTGCCTTCAGGAGTGTTGATTCTGGAGGGTCGAGATGGCATGGTATGGAAGGACAATGTGCGCAATTGTGCGCCATGTCACCTTCCATATGTGGATGGGATGATAGATCCCAACCTTGTAGTGGTACCTGTAGGGTTGCGTTGCATGCTATGTGGGCATGCTGGTGGCGCCGCAACCATGTTGGTGTGTGACAAATGCTCAAAGGGGTGGCACATGGGATGCTTGACACCGCCACTTGAGGAGGTTCATATCGGAGAATGGTTGTGTCCACGATGCCTTGGACAGAGGTAGTGGGCATGACAATGGTGAGGCGGACAAGTGATCCAAGGTCTAGCTAGTGGGGCTTCAATGCCATGGATACTCAACTGAAGATCGTGGATTGCATGAAGGCGACTAATGATGGAGCTATGTTTGCACCTGGCCTCTTGATCTATCCGACTTCAGGTGTTGGGACTTGTGCAATTGAAGACCAAACGATGATCTTATTGGGGTGGATACTTACAAACTATCCGGTGTTAGAGGGACCTAATCACCAGCTAAGGGGGCGATTGTGGCATGACTTTCTAGGACTATATGCTAGGAAGTGTGGTTGGACAACGATGTATGTTGTGGCACGATGCTTATGTGCACGACAGTTGTCATGGTTTTGTTTGTGATTAGTTAGAAATAGTTATTTCTAGCTAATTAGGACATTATACATTTATATTTGTATTTTGTTGGCATTGGAACTTCATTTGGTTCCATGTGCCAAGTGAGGTGGCGACCTCACTTGGGACGTGGAGAGGTTATCTCCACGTGAGACGTAGGCAGGCTCGTCTTCTTCTAGTCGAGCCTCCCGAGGCCTCTCTCGCCGCCATAGGGTAAGGTCTATATGGTGGAGTCATTTAGCAAAGGTGCCATTGGCTTGACTTATATAACGTGATAGAGTGATTTCTCCTCTTTTCACCATTTCCGTATCTATTGTGGCATGGCTTTCTAGGACTATATGCTAGGAAGTGTGGTTGGACAACGATGTATGTTGTGGCACGATGCTTAGGTGCACGACAGAGTGAAATGAACCGTAAAGCAAACTTGAATGTTTGCTTTGCATTTCACTAATGAAACAAGAGTTAAGCCAAGTACTCCCAAAGCTTTGGGGAATCTGCACTGTGATATCATAGCCGACGCGAGAGGTTCAACTCGATAAAGATGAGCCTCACTGCGTCTGCCGTGATGATAACTTCCTCCCCAGGGCCCAATATTAACTTTGGGCCCTGGATTGATACTTGGGCAAACTCAACTGTCAATTCATAACAACTAGTTATTTCCTAGCTTGTTTCACACTAGCTATCTTAAATTAGATAATTTTATACTAACTAACAAATTAGATAGTTTCACATTGTGGCAGACTGGTTTGTGTGTATGCATGTGTTGTGTGGATTGGACAACAATATAGGTGTGTAGTAGTATATATATGCACGACAGTTTTTTCCTGGTTGGAAGGTTGAACCCAAAGGATCAGCGGATTCGTGGACTTTTCAAGGTACCCAAGGGAGTTGTTGACCAAAGACGATGATTTTTTATTAGTGTTCGCAACGACACTATTTTTTCGGGGCTTTTCGGATGTTCTTGATCACCCAAAATCAAAAGAAGAAATTTTGTGGGGCCAAAAGATTTAACTTTGCCCTAGGATAGATGGCGGATGAAGTTCATCTAGTTTCCTACCTACCAAAATAAAATGACTGATATCTTTTCTAGGGTTGTACAAATGGATGTGACATGGCACTGATACTTCAGCGTCACATTGGACGTCGAGTCCAAATGTATGACGCGTCACATCCAAAATAAATGTTATCTCTTGTAAATATTGTTTTAGTTTTATTTTAATTAGTACAACTTAGGGCAGTTATAAAAATGTTTAAATTACATATTTGACGATCGATTGAATATTCAATATCTCTAATAAGCTGAGATAAGTTTTTTTTTTTTAAAAATTCGACCGCCAAGTTCGACAGTTCTATGTTTTCTTTTTAATTCTTAGTAGGTGCGACCGCTAATTATGACGATACCAGGTTTTTTTTTTAAAATTTAAAATACATGACCGCCATAATTGAGGGTCGTTCATAATTTTTTATCTTTTAAATATGTGTAACAACCAACTATGGCGGTTGCATGTAATTTTTATTTTCTTAATATATGCGACTGCCATAATTGACAGACGCACACAATTTTGAAAAAATCTATAATTTTATTTTTCTAAAACTTAGTACGACCGCCAATATGCAATTTTTATTTTTCAATAGGTTTGACGACCATAATTGATGGTCGTAACAGATGTCGGGAGGAAAAAAATATTTTTTGAATTTTTAGTTGTTTTTATTTTTTCGTCGTTAGTGGGACCGTTGAGACTGGTGGTCGCACATGATATTTTATTTTTTTCATAGCTGTGATCACCATAATTGGCAGTCACATCCATTTTTCAGTACAAAAAAAAACAAATTTTCACAAATTGGTGCAACTGCCAAGATTGGCGGTTGTATTTAGTTTTTATTTCCAAAATAGGTGCGACCGCAATAATTGACGGTCGCACCCATTTTCGGGAAACATAAAAAATACAAATAAAAATACACACACAAAGTTTTCTTTCTTTTTCAAAAATTGGTGCAACCGCCAATGTTGACGGTCGCATATAATTTTTTATTTTTAGTATGTACGACCTGTTCACAGTTCGAATTGACAGTCCCATTGAAAAATTAAATTACAGTGCTGAATTTTGGTAGTTGCATTTATTTATCAAAAATATTTTACGTGCTATCACCGAATTTGGGTGATCGCACATATTTTATTTAAATAAACTACATGCGACCGCCGAATTTTGACAATCACATGAAAGGTTTTTTAAAATAATATACGAAAACCAGATTTTGGTTGTCGCACATGTTTTTGAGAGAGATCCATTCCAAAAACATCAAGTGGTTTTGTTACAACAGCTGAAGGTTTGGGCCAGAGGCCAAGGAAAATCCACAACCCCCCAGAAACCTTTTGGGTGGGGGATGGGTTATTGTGTTTTATTATTTTCATATTCTCCGGGCTGCCCAGTTCCACCATAGCCCAAGGTAGGGGCTGGTGGGTGGAGTGAAGCCACCATAGCCATTTGGTCAATAGCTGGGGTCAGCCCAAGCAAGGGCGCGCTGCTTGCCGCATGAGCCCCAACAACAAACATTGACTGTTAACAAGCAGCCATACAGTCAGGCCCCATGCCTCGACAGGCACACGTGCGCTCGATTATTTTACTGGACGTACTGTTGGACAATCGCCCAGTGGCCCGCCCACTAGACGGCGCCCGCGGAGGCCCGCTAGTGCTAGTCCGTGGCCAATCGTGCCTCGGCGGGCGCTGCTGCATTCTCCCACCGACCGCTGGTCGCTGGACGTTAGGAGGTTTTTTGGGTAGGATTTTTTCTAACCCTCTTTAAATATCTTTTGCATACATCTTTTGATCTAATGATCCATAATTCTTGAGTTTAACCCCATATGGTGGTTTTCCGGAGGTATGTTTGTTTCTCCTTGGAGCTTATAAAGGAGGAGCCTTATGCAGAGACAACAAAAAATATTGGGATATGAGCAAAAATATTATATCCTTAATTTCAAGCTACAGTGTTCAACAAAATGCCTGAACAAGGCTTAATGTTCATATGGAATATAGTGATGGCAGGATTTACCTAGCATGGGTGTGGTAGGAATGCTTTGGAGATATATGAGCGAATGATGCGAAGCCCAACCACATCACGTTTGTTTCGTTTGCAATGCGTGTGCGAGCCTGACAGCCCTTGAAAAGGGCAAAGAGGTCCATGGTGACGTCATCAAAGCTGGAACTGTCCCAGATGTCATTCTTAACACTGCCCTGATGGACATGTATGCCAAATGCGGAGCATGGAGGATGCAGAGGGAGTGTTCGACAATATGGCTGAAAAAGATGTGGTGTCTTGGAACGGTGGAAGGCTTGAAGCTGGACAATATCACTTCTAAATGTTTTCTATCTGGATGTAGCCACGTTTGCCTAGTAGATGAAGGTGAACACTACTTTGGCTCCCTGAGTCAATATGGTATCAGCCCAGCAATGGAGCATTTTGGCTCCATGGTGGACCTTCTTGGCGGTGTTGGGCCATTGGATGAGGCAGAGGACTTCATTAACACGACAGATGACTACTTTTAAGTGTCTACATTCATCCACTTGGATGAGTTACAAGACAAAGCGAAATACCTCGAGAACTAGTTTTTCCCACCATTGGGAGCGGTTCCCCATGAAGTAATGCGTTCTCGATAGGTTTTTGTGTTCCCATGGAGATGTCAAGAATATTTCGAATCTCCTTGAGATTTTTCACTTGTAGGAATTCTCTTTATCTATTATTTATTATCTGTATTGTTTAAATCTATAAATTAGAGCCATTGTGAGCTAAATTGACCGGACCTCCTAAAAATCAAAGATTGGTTTTAATGAAGCCTCTTAAGGGTAGGTTTGAATTCAACCACCCATGAGTGGAGGGGCACTATGAAAGGTGTTTACCCTTCCTCCATAAGTTTGGATTAGACGTTTTGTGAAGGGATATAGCTGTCAGGTATCCTCGTATATGGGTTCTGATCGAGGTAACGTAAGTTTGTCAATTTCGGACATCATGGAGTCGTGGCTGTGATTGGAGCTTGAGCCTAGCTTGATATGATGGAGTTGACAATGTCGACTAGAGCCTAATTTATATTGGCAACGCGAAGCTGTTCCAGGATTTCCTTGGCTGGTGGGGCGGAGCCGTTCAAACTGTTCGTACGAGGCTCGAATTTGACATAACGGTCTAGCACGAGTATGTTTCTAAGGTTCTGGATGGGAAGGCAAAGGCAGGGGAGATTCACCCCATGGAATGTCACGGGGCCAAAAAGGGCCAGCTGGAAACAAAATTCTTCAGACTGGGTGTTTTGCCAAAAAGGTAGTGATCACTTATGTCTCAGCTTGTCAACAATAGCACAAATTCCAACAGACAGTTTCTCCCAGTCAGAATATGTGGTAATAGTGTACAGTGGTCATTCTGACTTTGACATAGTAGAAGAGAGAGTTTTGAAATCAACCACTTAGAGGTAGGCATAGAGAACGGCGTACTGAATGGGGCGTCATCGTGGGGCCCAGTGTGCATCAGGAATGTCGTATAGGTGATATTTGAGGAATTATCAACCAGAAGAGTATTTGAGAGGAGCTTATTTTTTTGAGGACATTAGCATTGGCATGCTAGACAAGGTGGGTTGAAGTATTTGCAAGTACCTGCTGTAAATCTGAGGAGGGGGCACCTGATTGACTGATGGTAAGTCCATGTAGTTGTCTCCAACATTTCTGGTGATGTGAGTGTCGTAGTGTATGTAAAGAGATGCATATAGCTAGAGGGGGGGAAGTGGTAGAACCTAATGAGTTCTTGTCCCTAAAACGATGTAAGAGCCAGAATTGCAGGGAATCAGTCGGGGCAGCGTCCCACCAGCACCAATGAACAGTGAATGTTGCGGTCCTCGGCCGCATAAGCAGCTAGCAGCATGAAGGGGCATCGTGCTTGTGAAGCTTCCATCTGCAACACTGCAAAATCTTCAGTTTCCCATTGCATAGTGTAGGAAAGCCCAGTCGGGGCATCCTTGGTCATGCCCCATCCACTCCAGACAATGAGTTCTTGCATCTCTGGTCTCGACACATTTGGGCACAACCGTGGAGCTTCCGTTGTAGAACGTATCAAACATATCAACTGTGGGGGCAGCAGCCATCTGCCCAGAACCAAGCTACTTCAAGATCGGCATTTTTGATTTGATGGAAGTGGCAGATGGATCGAAAGAAGAGCCTTCAGAAACCATGGCAATTTCTCTTGAAACTGTTTTGTTGACTGACGGCCCTCAAGTAGATCTGATTGTAAGAAACACGTGGTGCAATTGCTGCAGGTATCACTTATGCCACAATAGTCTTCCTCCTCAGGGCAGCAGGGGGGCTGATCATTTGGAGGGCAGTAAGTGTCATTTGGAAGTTTTCGGCAACATACTAAAATGAATTGGGAGAGAGCCAAACAAGAAAATCAACGAGCCCGGATGCAGATGGCCTTGCAATAAAGCTTGTGTCTAGTGTCGTTGTTGCTCCTGACACCTCATTGAGGAGAGATTCGGGGTCGCACTGGCTGATGAAGCACAAGAGGTTGGTTTCATTGTTGCAAATGTTGTAGTCCACAACCACAAAGTACAAAGGGGGTCCCACTCAAAGATACTCAATTATATTGGAGAAATAACCCTGGAGATAAGAGTCCCGGGGCAAGGAGCGAGACCGTAGTAGGTATGTCGTCGGAATGCAAGTCTTCAAAGCCTTGTATCTCATAGCAGCAGCACAAGCATCGAGCAGGGCTAATTGATCAAAGGTTCCACAAGTTTTATCGTGGTTGAAGTTGTAACAATCACTCGCATTACCACACACACACACGCTTCATTGTTGTAGGGGAGATCGTTCCCCATTATGGGGGAACTGGGAAAGTAGGGTTGTTGCTGGAGAGCTCCTTCTCCTCTTGTGGTCAAGGTTGTGAGAGTGCTGGAGTACCTTAGTCGAGCACCAATTGGGAGGGGTACTGATGTTGAGAGGGGTCGTTGAGCTGTTAGTTTGCTTCTGCTTGTAGGAGAGGGTGTGCTCAACATGCTCATAGAGACCAAATGATACAAAACAGAAGATAAGTAGTGCTATTACTCTCGCCAAACAGGGTCGTCTGGTCCAGAATAGTAGGACTGGAGCCTTGGATAGTCTGGGCGGTGATGAGAAGCAGAAGCACTCCAAAGATGGTCCAGTGGGGCGCACACGACACCTATTGTAGAATTTTTCCGATTCTACACTAGATGGCCAGGATGCTGTAAGCCCCCTTTCCTGGGCTATTTCATTCATGAGTCACCTCCAGAAATCCATTTGAAGTGACAAGTCTCCTATCTAGATGCATGTTCTCTTTGTAGAGCCATAGCAGATAATGGCCTTTTATACACTTCTTCATGTCCCAGACAGAGTGTGGAACCATATAACATGTTGAGGAGAAGCGGTGTTACTTGTCATTTCGATAGGAGGTACGAATGGTTGTGTTGGTTGCTAGGTTGTAGTACGACGGATTTTATGCATCCACCTTTTCTTCATCCTTTACAAGATATACAACTAATACCACCTCCGAAGTTCTATGGTTGTTGTCGCGCACCTCACTTCGGTAAGCTCTCCTTCAAGTCATAGTTACTCGCTTTGATGCGCGCGCCTAACTCCCAAACTGGCCGCCTGTCCAACTCGGAGCTTCGGCTGCTCACCGGGACATAACGGTCCCTCTTTACTCCCCCACTTGACCCTCTCTCAATTTGGGCCAAGTAGAAATTCCCTTTGGTCGATGGCAGTCCGGAACAGCTCCCCACACCTTGGTCGCTTTCCGGCTCGCACGCTTACTCACTAGTTTTTGGTCACCAACGGGCTTGCACCATTATCGGGGTTACTACTCCCTATATATACTTCTGTGACTGTCCGCGGGGGTTTCACAAACAACACCATCCTTTTATGGCGAACCACCACGAAAACCCTCGATTCGTGGTGATGAGTCGCGGTGAGTCTTGGCTCACCCACCACGGCCCCATTGGACAGTGAATGAGTCCCAAGACTCCCCACGACTCCCACCACAAGGTCTTCGCCCCCATGGTGAGTCCTATGTCACCCCCACCAAGTCCCACTAAGCTACCACCACCACCACCCCTCGTGGAACCACCCCCACCCCAACTCGGTGTGCGGGGCTCCACCTAGTGAGCGCCTCCGCCTCCTTGAGTGCCTTGGGCACTCAAGGGTGCTTTAGCCCCCGCATCTATTGTTGCCACTGCCCCCACCATAGGGGCAGCCCCTCTCGTGTCCCGACCCCCTGCCCTCAAGGCAAAGGACCGCGACAGTTGTGGTAAGGGCACAGCTACCGATCTTGTCCTTTTGTTCATCCAGTTGCATTCATAGTATCGGTATGGTTCCATTCATCTGCAAAAACCCGACCATTTACACAATAATGTAACAAACCAGCATTGGACTAATGCGAACGGAGCATTTCCAATGCCAACTACACTCCCAAGTGCGATCCAATACTGCCCCTACCTCATGCCGCATGGAACTTCAATCCAACTATGTTGTACCACTCCACAAGGTCAGCCCCCTCTCTGCTGCTTTCCCCCCACGGTAAGTATTCTCTTCAAATATATCTGCTTCCAAGTTATACTGCCCAATTTATATATACTTCCACCCCCTTCCAGCTTACGGTACTCACTTCATTTTCCCATGTTGCTTCACCCTATTTGCTTATCCCCATGCCTATATCTAATGCGGTTAACTCAGACTCTAGCGGGAATCTTTCTAAGCTGCATTTCAGGTTCCTTACTGAGACACGTGATTAGACAATTGAAACAAACAGGAATGGTCTTTTTTGCAAAGTAGTAATGGGTCCTGTTGATCGATGTTAACTAATGTTTTTCTTTTTCTATCGTGTGTATCTAGCATAGTGTACATGGTGATTATACAAAGAGTCCTTGCTAATCATCATGCAATTCACACAATGCAACTTCTTTTATAACATTGGTCATGTATTCGCATATGTTCTTTTCTTTTTCTCTTTTTTCTTTTTCTTTCTCCAAACTCATATTGATGGTTACGACGCTTGTCGCATAATCATATCAATTTATGAAAAACAAATTATAATGTTTTGCAAAAAATAAATCTTTATTACGTGTTTATCTATAAATTGTATCTAGTTAGTAGGACATGACATAAAATTGTCAGCCACACCTTTTGTGTGTTTCTTACCTTGCCAATGATTATGTGACTGCAAAATCGGAATCGTTACGAATACATCCCACCCTCCTAGACTTAAGCCTGTTGGCTAAGATGGAAAGGGAAGGTAAGTTTGTATGTCAATCGGGTGCAATTTTGGACAACCATTGTGGGTACGTCCATTTCCGGTGCGAAGTGAGTTATACTGCACGGTAGCGTTAGTAACATAAGCAGATCGCCTTGTACATTGATGAATCGTTGTTGTATGGGGGTTGTCTTTTAGGACAGACCATGTGGACTTGATGACACAAACGTTCATCTTGCTCATTTCCTCAAGACGCATAGCTACGCTTTTTGCATACCTATAGCATCCTACATCTCCTCTTTATAATTAGAAGTTTCGTTGCTCCACCCGCAATCTCATCTAGCATTGTGGATGGCAAGCTAGAGGGCTATGATCAACTTGGAATCGATCTCATGTTTTGTCTATGTACAGAGCCTAGCTGTACAAAATGACATGACTGGCGCTAACACGTTAGCGTCACATCCGAACGTGTGTCACGTCACCTCAAAAACTGTACGTTGTGTATTTTAAAAAAAAATCTCAACTTTTACTTTACATGGTTTATCAGACACGTAAACCGTCAGGTCATATCTGGTGGTCCAAAATTTAAAACATTTATTTTCAAAAAAAATTTGGGATCGTTACAATCCTAAATTTAAAAAAATTACTTACTAAATGGGGACCGCCAGTTCTGGTTATCCTGATTTTTAAGAAAATACGTAATAAAATTTGGGACCAACTCTGATGGTCCCGTTTTTACATCCAATCAGACAACTTGGAAGGAGAATATGCATTTCACGTAATTGTTAATGTTCTCAAATTTGCTGCTAACATGAGAACAATTTTGATCAGCAGGCCTCTATCCACTTTCATTTTATTTTTTTTTAAACAATTGTTTTTTGAAAAAAATTGGAACCCAATTGGGTATGCTTTTGCTGCTTGTTACTATTATTATTTAGTTGGTGCTCATTTTTGAAATTGCATGCATGCAACTTGAGCCCTCTCGTATAACATGACAAGTGGCATATTAAAATTGGGTCCACTTCTAGTCATGAAGCTTCCAGACATTATGGTGTACAATTCCGAGGAGAGGCTGAGAAAGATGACATTGATTCTGGTAGATAATCTCCGAGGAGCAGAAGGTACAGTATTCATAACACAAGATGCAGGCCGAAGCATTGTGACGAGTTTAAAGCTATCTAGTCTGAGGAGATTGAAGCAGTGATCAAAATCAGGGTGCACAAATGTCGCAGTGGATTGAACCGCTGCTCCCCTTGGGCATGGTTGGCCTCTGCTTGTGCGTCGCAGGAACGTCTCTGGACATCATTCATAAACTTTTCTATGGCAAGGTATGCAGTCTATTGTTTTTTCTTCATCGCTGTGATTGAATTTAATGAGATTCTGGATGCATTCAAGGTGCTCACACTTTCTTGTGTGGTTGCCCGCTGGTGCTAATTCGACAAGACCTAGTGTCATTCTCAAAGGCGGATTGGATAGATTTGAGCTGTCTTCTTGACATGGATAGGTGGGTTCAGGCGGGGTTCGCGCACAATTATCACCACATTGGGTCAACTGCTAATTTCTGTTGGGCATCTCACAAAAAAATCGTGGATCAGCCGTGATAATATGTGTGAGTAAGATTGGAGTCACAGCTGGAAAATATCTCGTTAAATCGCTTATTGAGATTGGCAAACTCCAACTTCGAGCAGTAAATGATCCAGATTCCTCTTTTTGCAGTACCGACACTAATTCTTAACTGATCGTAAGGTGTGGTATGATTTGTAGCCCAAGCATCCCTGCCACGATAGCTGGGATCGAGCGATGGATGAGAGGGATGCTCGACTTCTGGCAGAGTATAGGGAAGCCAAGCGCAAACTGGTAATTTCAGTAGGCTGAGCACAGCGCTCAGACTGCCTTTCCTCTAATTTCCTACTTGAAGTAGTGAGATTTAGATAGGAATTCAGAGTGCCAACCTTGGCTCCACATTCACTCCCTTAAAAGATAAGGCTCAGTTGAAGATATGCGAATGAAGCAGGTGTGAGTCCGTCCTTTCTATTCTTTGAGAGGGTAGTTCGGTAGTTAGATGTTTAGGATCAGCTTCTTCCATAGTTTCCCATTATGAAGCCTTCAATGGAGTGTCAAGAGTCTGGAGTTGTTTCTGCGGCAGACGTGCCGCACAGATGTGCAGATTTCATGGTCAGACCTTTACGAAGAGTCTTTAATTGAGCGTTGTCTGCTTTTGCGGTGCTACTCAGGCTGCTTCTGTGAAGCAACCCAACTGAGTTATGAGGGCGAGCAGGCGAGGAGTGGACATCGTTATCTTAGTATGAGCACTCAGGCCGTGTCTTCTTCCTGCCATACTCAGGGCTTCAACTTTGACAGTGCTCATTGACCGGCTATACTGTGAATATCTGTGTAAAGATCCAGCTCTAGGTGTTGATCAAATTGTCGTTCCAGTATTCTGTGTCTTCTTGTCTTAAGTCAAAACAAGATCAATCCGAGGTCACAGAGAGTCTCCAATCAGCATTGCAGTGACCTAAGCCTTAGACACTGCATGCACAATACATAAAATTGCACAGTAGCAAGCAGCAAAATCTTTCAAGGGTATCTGTACTACATGCATCCATGGCAATCACATTTCCTCTTAACTTTTGACCTTACTGTATACTGGCATGACTGATCTGAGAATGGCTACCTGCATCATCTTCTGCAGCTTCCATTTGCCTCGGCACATTCAACAAATTCTAGTTTTCATTGCACCATTCATGTTCCTACCAAAACTCTACACTTCTAGTTCCACTGAAATTTTATTTGTAAATCCAGCTACTCTTCATGGGGATTTCAATGTCTGACTGGTGGCCAATCAAAATGTCTTTTATTGGTGTTCACTGAAACTGATGTTCTCAAGCCATTCTACCATTTTGATAGATCAGTTTCTCCTATTACCATTCTAAATCTTACCTTGAAGAATCATAGTAAAGCCCAAAACTTACAGAAAGAGGGCATTTCAAAAATTGAATCCGGGATCGTGGAACCCTGGTCCATGATTATTATACATAGGATGTCACAGAATCTCCTCAAAAATTTGAAAACGTCTACAGCAGTTGACCTATGTAACTTGTCTATCAATTCCTGTCAAGAGGCATCATACCAACTCGGTGAATCCTCTTAAGATACAACAGTGAAATGTCAATGTTCGCATCTACATAAAAGCAAAACGTCCATAAAATGAGAACAGGAAATTTATCAGCAGGCATGCTTGTCTAAAATCTAAGGAGCTCATGCTCTTAAACAAGTGGAGAAGAATAGCCTACCATTCATTATTACTGTTTCACTTCACTTACCTTCCAATTTTCTCACCATTACCAACCATAAGCCTCTGGCACTTGCATAAAACCATCATCCACCATTGATCCTCATACCTGACCCCCCAACAACTCAGAAATGTGGCTACATAGTAAATCACGAGACATCACAAAAGCAGGATGCAACCCACTCTGAAATAAGTCCAAGCTAAGAACATCTTCCTTGAACCTTAAAAGCCACAAGTCAAGAGGGTCCATATCAAAATGCAGACAGGAGGGCACTCACCTTGGGCTGATGCCTATTGCTGCCCTGTTAACCTCAGACTTACTGTATTGTGGAAGTTTCTGTGCACTGACGAGGAAAGCTGTGTCGATCAGTAGCACAAAATCTTACAGCCAACGCCAATAATTCTAGCTGTGACTTGCATAGCAGTAAATCAACTGCATACACTACCATGTAACCTGGTTCATACTGGTACCAGTGTCAAGCTTGTACTTACTCACCATGACAAACACTCCATCAAAAGATCCCGCCCACAAGGAAGGCCTTGATAAACATTGGCCTCCCCACACAGGTGTCATCAGTCACCAGGATTAATCTACACAACACATCACCTTGAGGAGATCAAGTGTTTCTGTGTGTGGAAGTTCTGCCTTGTGAATGACTCCTTTCAAGGCAGACACAAGCACTCAACAGTTCAAAGCCAGTGAGCCACCAAATTCAGCGATAAAAAAACATATCCAAAAAATAGAGTCAATATAGCATTAGCACTACATGTCCCACCGAGCAAATGAAGTTGGTTCTTGAGAACAAACTTGCCTTCAAGTTGTGGTAAACACTCAGTCTAACAGCACACCCTGCCCAGAGGGAGCTTGGCAGACTAACAGTGACACTTGAAAGCACTTGAAGGGTACTGCACCAGGTAATTGGTCAATTTGGTTCACAATAAGCACAGCACTTGGCCCCCTCATGTGCAGATCTCAATTGGAGCGCTCAGTAGGTAAGGCTTGCTCAGTGAGTGCAGGTTTACACTTGCTAAAGTTCAGTTAGGCTCAATGGTGGATCTGGTTAAGCTTCCAGCACATGCCGCCAGCCCCTGCACCAGGGTCCTCTCCGGCTCAGTAACTCAGTCGGAGAATGAGATCTGATCCAAAAAGGACATAAAGAGCCTGAGAAATACCACCAAACAGTACACTTTCTCTGAACACTGATGTCCACTCCCATACCCATAATGCTGGTGATGGTGCTTTTCAGACAAATGCTCATGGAGTGCACACTGCCCACATACAGTTGCAAATTGGCTCCTTCATTCAAGAACATGGCACACAAACAGTTTCCCACTTGGAACATTGACCTCACCCCAGTGCAGTGTCTAAACGCTCTTGCCATTCGCCCAGCCTCAGCCTTCAAAGTTGTAGAAAGAAACTCAATCATTTGCTGACCAGAAACCACTCTTGACTCACCAAGAGCGCAACAAATGGTTGATAACATGAGACCGGAATCTTCTGATTGATTGTCTTTGATTGTCAAGCTCACTTCCAAGAAAAACCGAAGTAGACTAGTTCCCAACTACATTACAACACACCCAAGCAGTCGGAGAAACACACAAGGAGCAGATGGGTGAGATGGAAGCCCCTGAGCCTGGAATCAAACTCTGTTCACAGATTGTCCATGGCTTGATTTTCATAGGAAGAAGAGGAGGCAGCCCCACAAAAACAGCTTCGTTCACAAGGACCTAGTGATAACAGCTCCTCAGCAAATGCTCGGGATACACTTTCTCACCTTTCTTTTTAAGAGAAAACTTCCCCCCGTGGACAACAGGTCTTCCACTTTCACTTGCAATAGACAGGCAGACACCATTCACCATCAAACCTGGAAGAGGATCATGAGCGACTTGCAGGCTTTGTGAACATTATACCCGGTTCCTTGAATAACACTGGGAGCCGTATATGATTTGTCAACACTGAATCAATCAAACTGCGCCGATCTCCCAAACAGAACAACATACTTCAATTGACTTCTCACAATGTAGACCTTAACCTTCACCAGCCAGTTTCAAATGATAAGGCCCAGGAAGTATATTAGTCAAAAATATGCTGCTACCATCCTCTCCAAAGCCACAGTTTCCAGAGAGCCTGATAAGTACTCCGAGAGATATGGCACAGACCAAAATGAACCCAGAACAGAACAGCTTATAGTTGATCTGAGTCAAGGCTTGTACTTATCAAAACTTTAGGTATGTTGAAGGCTGAAGTTGGATAGCACCCCATGAAAATTCATCCAGTACCAAAAAATTTCAAATGTGGGTAGCAATCAGCACCATCTAACCCGCAAGTTATACAGGGAGCTGATCTCACCTATGTAGCAGTGACCCTCCACTCACATCTCCGAGATTCCAGTGATTTCATGGCTAGCCAACAGACAGTAACTGTCCCTCCACACCGGATAGAAACTGCCCTTCAAAGGAAACTTGTATCTGAGATTCCGGCGTTGAGGGACAGTAACCTTGACAAACCATGACAAACATCTGCTTACTCAGTAACGATCATCATATGATCGAGCTGGAGAGCCAGTATCACCACCTGCAGGACGGTCATAAGGTCCTGAGCGGTCACGCTGGCTGCCACCATCATAACGGGATGGACCCCCACTGCTATAGCGATCACTGCTCCCACTTCCACGTCCTCCTCCACTCTCCCGGTGGGAACTAGAACGCTCTCCTCCTCCACCCCCATAGCGGTCACCACCATTATATCGATCCGAGGATTTGTCGCCACGGTCACTGCTGCTGTAGCGGCTACCCCCGCCACTGCCCCCATACCGGTCACTGCCTCCTCCTCCTCCTCCGTAACGATCACTGCCACGGCTGCTACCATAGCGATCACCACCACCACCACCAGAGGAGTACCGACCACCACCACCCCCTCCTCCACCACTTGAAGGGCATTCTCTCGCCCAGTGACCAGGCTGGCCACATTTGAAGCAGTCACCACCACCACCACCACCACCACCCCCCCCACCACCACCACCCTCCACTCCACCATAGCTCCTTCCACCCCCACCACCACCGCCGCCGCCGCCGCCATACCGGTCTCCACCACCTCCCCCTCCAGTCTTTGGTTGCGCTTTGTTGACAGTGATAGGACGACCATCCAAATCTTTTCCATGCATGCGGTCTATAGCATCATCCATAGAGCGCTCATTGCCAAATGTAACAAAACCAAAGCCCCGAGAGCGGCCTGTGTCTCTATCCACCACCACCTGCCAACAACATCACTTTAAGCTGAGTCAACGCTGGTGCTCCACAAGAAGTGGCTTTACAAAGCAAGAAGGGCAACACATCATTAAGCAAATGCAGCAAGGAAGAATGGCAGACGAATGAGCTCTCAACACATAAAACTACTCGAGTAAAGGAGATCAACCAGTAGCATACAAAAAAACCAAAAACTAAAGTGTAACACACCAGTAAGAAACGATTCCTAAAAAGCTTGGCCGGTGCATTGGCCTAACTCAGGATAGAAACCGAATCTTTCTTGTACATCTACAGTGAAATAATTGATGAGGAGGATGAACCCCCTGATCCATATTGATCCCTCTCCAGCTACTTCATGTAGATTGTTTGAACCCTAAGCATAAACCCTGAATACGATAACAGTCAGTTGTGGAGAAGGAATGGGAGTGTTCTACATCTACAACAGTTTGAGACGAAAGCAACAGACAAAAGCGTGTTTATCAGCCCAACGCGTAACATATAGGAGCTACACGCGTGGGCAGCACCAGCCGGAGGTAAAAATGAAGCAAGCCTAAGTTGATATAGCTAGTCACAATGCTCCTAGCACTAGACAGGAACGGGACAGAGCAAACAGATTGTCGAAGGAGCAATGCAGGCATGAACAGCAGATAATGTGTCCGACACAGAGTCCTACAGGAATAGTTTCAAACATTGTCACGTACTCCTATTTAACAGAAACGTACCTTTGCTTCCAAAACACTTCCGAAGGATCGGAAAGCATCTTCCAAATCTCGGTCCGAGGTCCCCCAGGACAGACCGCCCACAAAGCACCGAAACTCTTCGTCTACAGTCGACATTGCCTCACCCTCGGATACAAAGACAGGAAATGCAGCGTTGAAAGAGAGAGAGCCTTAGAAGATCACAAAGAGACAGAGAACCAACACAAAGAGACCAATAAGCTAACTGCAGGATAGCCGACGTTGAACAAGCGAGGAGATAAAAACCAACCGTCGTTGGTGTGGTAGGTATACAAAACTGGTATGACTTCGAGCCCTTGATTTCAACAGAGACAATAGCGAATGCACTCAGATCTATAATCCTAGGAACAGCAGAGAGAGAGTCAGCAGTATGCGAGCTCGTAATCTCACGTTAAGTTAGCCAGGATCTTGATTCCTGCAAAGCGCAACTGAACGGCAAGGGCAACCTAGTGCCAGAGAGTTGCTTACCCGCAACTACTCTCGACTGCTGCCGTATGGAAGCATGCCACATCATACATGTATACAACCGACCATCGAATGAAAACTGCTGCTCTCCTGGATGAATGCCTCCGACACTTCACCTTGCGAAGCCACATCATACGTTGCTTTCCGACACAAAGTCAGAAGTGCTTGTAACTTACGAGAGAAGGCGTAAGAGTGTTTAGAGGGATGAAGCTGGAGATCAGAGGCTGAGCTGCTCTTGTGCGACACCGTTTCAAGTAGCAATCGTGTGTAGTTTGCTGAGTTCGATTGTCGTGAAGAGACTGCAGAATTGGACGTGTATTGTTTTTGCGTTATCATCACCATCTTCTTCCAAGGAACTCTTACCTCTCATTGCTTGTGGATGCAGACAGTCATTAGCTCGGAGTGATGTGGTAGTGGTAACTGGGGGTGATTATTGTATAAGACTGCAGATTAAGGAGTTGACTGATGGCTTTATTGCAAGCATTAGTTGACAGACTTACCTATTGAGTTTGGTTGCATAGAAGATATCTATTAACAAGGGCTTTTGCAGTAAGGAACACATACTGAGGGACTGAGGGACAAGAACCATTGCATACCAGAGAGTGCAAAGAGGGTTAACAAACCAATTCAAGACAAATGTTGCATGACAGAAGTATGGCTCTGCAGCAGAATGACATGACAAGTGAGCTTGAAAACGACATAATGACATATGGAGGATAGTAGTCTGATTGAAAATCCTTGTCCATACAGGCTTTGGTTTCCATCCCCGATAGACGGGACTGCGCTACTGTCCTCTTTCTGGGGACTCATCAGAGGGGAACACGAAGATCCACAGTCAGAAGTTGCACTCTTTCTCACAACTTTAGATACACATGCATGATAGTGTTGTCATGCCGTAGTGTGGATGGGCATAGGGTCAGGGCAAGGTCTATCTGATGACTCAAACCCATGTGATGCTAGAGCACCAAACAAAGATTAAACGCAGGCTGTTTGTGCGATCCACACTTCTCTGGATGTTTTATCACCACATCAGTTTTAAGAGGACAGACTTGAGGGAGAATTTTTGATGTGAAACTATTCATCAACATCACATAAAACTAAACATCTAAACTGCAATTGTTATAAACATCTAAATAAGGTGCCCACCTGCTAGTAAGTGCATGTTGATACAAATCCCATGCTGAGCTGAGCTGCAACTGCCAGCTGTTCCAGGTACTAAATAGAATGGGCATGGATATCTGTCTCCAATCAATTATCGTCTCACACGAGCTGAGCAATCTCATACTCTGATTTCTTTGAGTCCTACAATAACCCTGTGATAAGTCAATAGCCACAACACCCTAGGAGGTCATTCTTCAAAACCCACATTGGGAGGAAGTTGAAAGGAGGCACAGAGCATCCACTTTCTGGGCGCCACCAGTCGAACATGATGCATATGCAATGGATGGGGCATCCCTCCTACGATCTCTGCAATCCTCTGCAGAATCAATTGGCGTATTCAGAATCAGATGCTAAATCAGCATTGAGTTCCTGGTAATTAACTCCTGACGTGTACATGACTGGGTAGTAATTGCCATGCACTAGCAGTTCTTTCCATAGACACTGGTCCAGTTTGATCCAGCAATGCCCCCGCCAACAAATGTGTGGACCATGACGACTCCAAGCATAGACCATAAGACACGCATTGTAATCAGGCTGTTGCTTGGTTGGCACAACATTCGTACAAATAACCAGGAAAAACCAAGCAATTCCTAGAAGATGCGGAGTGTGGGTTTTAAACGATTTTCAAACTGTATGAGAAGCCAATTGAGGGACATATCACATATTATCCCACAGTTCAAATTCATCACAGTTCAATTTTAGATCCACGATCTCATTAAGAGGATCATGCAGAAGATTTCCACCAACCTCGGCAAACTCAGCTTCTGGATCAGCAGCCTTTGAGAAGCCATAAACGTGGATCTTGGGGAGTGCTTGCCTCCCCCACGTCTCTTTCTTGAAAGCTCCAACAAACACATCTGTCACACCCATCCAATGCAGTATCACCTCACATAATTGCTCATAAATTCTGCCAGAGCCATCTGCATTCAACTCATCGATGTTCTTTTATGTCCGTTTGGCACTACAGCAGGGCTTCCACTTTGCACCAAGAGAGTATGTTGTGGTACCAACAGCCTACAGCAACAGGGTCTTAAGGAAGCATGACCTGTTCCAAACCCTGCCCTTCATTCAAGAAAGTGTCTCATCTACCCCTCAGTTGCCAATCTCCACCCACACCCAATTGGCAGACACCTTCATACCAGCTAAACAGGTTCCTTGTTGAAATCGGTGTAATGTCAAACTATTGACAAGCAGGATCAAGAGCCAAATTAAGATATATTCACCTTTGATTGGCCTTCTCCACAAGCTTTACTTTCAAGCAGATATCAGGTTGTACATCCCTATGACCAGTCTTACAAGTAAAAAAAAGCATTAAATTTCAGAGAGAGACCTAAGAACTCTGCAGCATCCAACGGAAGATTCATGACCACTTGTGTCATTCGCACTGGCCTTTCGCCTGCCAGCAAGTCCCGTAGAAACTGTCGGCCGTCTTTGTTTGAAACCTATTATCCATGATACAAATAAACTGAGCTTAATACAGATAGGATCCTAAGTCAACATTCTTAACAAAAACACAAAGTGTGCTGGTGTAGCCACCTGTCCTCTCCAAGACCCTGCCTGCAACACCTAGACCATTTCAAATACTTTTGCCTCCCCAATGCGACTTTATAGCTTGAATAATGACATGAAAGCAATAATACAAACACAGGGTAAGCTTTAAATGTAATGTACGCCCAGTAAGAGACTTCCAACCTCTGCTTTATGGACGAGCCTGTTGAGCACCAAATTGTGACGCAGATAATTGCTTGCACTTGGATTTAAATCATTGGCATACACAAACCTCACTTTCGTAGCTGCAACGACAGCAATGGGTCCCACACCTGCGAATACATCACCTGCATGTATGCCACAGAATTCATCTATTTGACAAGGTAGTATATGACGGGTAGCTAGTATGATCATGGTACTAAGTTCCAACCACTCACTTGCATATCAGCCCATGAACAGAAACACCACTAGTGAATGTTGTTTACCACCTCTTGCTAGGCACTATCCAACCATGAACATTGGAGAGAAATGAATGTAGAGATTTCACAGCCTGATAGTGTGCATACAAAATACTACTGTAGAGCTTGGGGCATTTGCAAAGATGCACTTACACACAACATCGCTAGCCTCGAAGCTCTCCACGAGGCGTTGTCTTTCAGTGCCAAGTCGCGAGTTCCAGTAACTGCACAAGAAAATAAAGATAGCTGGGTATATATGACTCATGATGCACTGTTACACTTCATAGGCACAACAGCAGACTCATACCTATGTGGAACATGTTCTAACACTTTTCAGGAGCCTAAGTTATTCCATCTGGTCTCATATTTTCCCTCCTCTGTCTAACTTCTCTTCTGCTGTAGTAACTGGCACAGCTTTGTAAACCGAGCACTGGCAAGCCACAGTAATTGCTGAAATCCGCCATTTCTCAGTGTATCAGTCAGACTAGAAAGGAAACACTCACACGGAGGCGAGGTCGATGCGGAAAGAATGCCCATGCTCCACTACAGTGGTAACCAGGGAGCTGTTGCCTGCTAGCAGCTCCAGCTGCATGGTGCGATACTTACTGTGAATTGCATCAGTTTTGTTGACTACTGTCCGTATCCTGGGCTTGTGCTTCTCGAGTACAACCTGCCCCCACCCCTCTTCAACATATGCTAAGTGGCTGTTTGTGTGACACTTGTCTGTGTCGTGGCAAAAGAAGAAAAGAAAGGAGGAAGGGACAAAGAAATGTACTACGTCCACAGGAGGCCAAGAGGGACCAGAGGGGCAGAGAAAAAGAGAGGCAGAGAGATGGAGACACCTCTTAAAAGGAGAAGTGATGTAAAATGTGCCTCTTAACTATAACCTGCCAGAGCACTCAAGAGGCAAAAGAACCAGAGGGTACTGACCTGGGCAATGATATGCCGGAAAGGTAAATGCTCAGATCGTAAGTTCAGGTGCGCAATGTGACCAATGCTCTCAAAGGCTGTGGGTACCAGCATGCCCGATGGAAGAAGCTCCCTTAAAACCTAAACATGTTCATAGCCTTAATATTTCATTGAAAGAAAGAGTAGACAGACATTACACCATAGACAGAGATGGAGTGACAGAGCCAACAGAAGGAGGATACCTCATCCATGAGCCAGTAATCATATGCGAGTGTCAGTCGGCACTGCACCACCTCACATCTACCTCTTTCAAGCACTACCTGTAAACATACAGCCCAACCACCGTAGCTTTAGCTGCAAAAAAACCCCAACCTCACCACCGTGAGCTGGTGGATATCCATTTGGCGGCGGTGAAATCTTCTCCCTAGTATAATGTACAATGACCCATTTGTTACTGGCAGACCCTCCCAGGGTGATGGGATACCATAAAAGTGACATTAAATAAATGAAGCTGGTGGAGATGCCTCTATGTCTCCAGACGAACAAAGGACTTGCAAGCATCCACTTTGACTTTGATAAATGAAGTTTCAAAGTCATCTGGCATACCCCATTTTGCCTGCCAAATCTCTTCATATAGGCGTGTGAGAAGGCCGACTAGAATACACTGGCAAAAGGATCAAAAGGACTTCATAAGGCCACCTGGACTATGCAGAATAATGAAAGCATAAGAAGTGACAGCTTACAAAGCACAGGAGGCCACCTGCACAGCGGGTGGAAGCCCCACCCCCGGTTTCCCTGCATGCCTTTCATCCAGTAGCAACAACCGGGTTGGTTCTCTCCAGGTCTCCAGCTGCTCAACTGCCCACACTATTAATCAAGAACACATAAACAATGTGAACCTGCCAAATATTTAATTTTCATTTGGCGACATCACTGACTTTCCTTATCATGCAGCACTTAGAAACCAAAAATGGATGGATTCAACCATATGCTACTGACTGGGAGAAGAGAACTGCCATGTTTTGGGGATCACAGCCATCAAAGCCAGTATCGAGGTGTATTAACTCTTGCGTAGGGCAGCCTTACCATCATCATGGATGGTGGGAATGCTTCCACCATTCTCCCAGCTAGCCCAAACTCCAGGAAGGGAACTTTGATGTGACATACTCTGTTCCCTTAGGCCTGGGATCTCCAAACAAGGATGTGTGCCTTCAACAACTTCAACCGACACTGCTCCTTCCTCCCATGCCCTCCTACTCGACCCTCTGACTAGTGGCCGCTCCTGCACTCCCGTCCCTACGATAGATTTAAGCGCAGCTGGGGCTCCACCATTGCTCAACTTTGTGGACTTTGGAAGTCTGCATTTCTTCTCCCGCTTTATTGGGTCAATGGTATCGGACAACGCCATATGGCCGTCATAAACAGCATGCCTTACAGAATCAACCAAGTTTTGGGATGCTGTCTCTTCTTCCCAGAGCAATCTCTTGACAGACAAATCTCCATCATCACCTGTAACTCTAGCTACATTCTTTACCCGAGGCCAATTAAGAAGATGTCCTTTCAGCCTGTCAACTAGTGCTCCACATTCTTCAACTGGGACACGTAATGCAGCTATGTTGTAAACTCTAGTGAAACTCCCTCTATCAAGGTCTGCACCTTTAAGGAACTTCCCAAGTCTACCATCCTTTTTCACAAGCCTTTCCGAAACCTCCCTTGCATTCACCAGGTTGCTCTCACGGACCCACATTTCTTTCTGCTCTGCTGCACTTTCTTCTCTCTTCAAAGCATCAAACTCTGTCAGGGCGGCTTTCACACGCCACCCAGTTCCTATGTCGATCTCTTTGAGATCCCACTTGCTGAGCTTCTCTCCTCCCCAAGTCCCCACTGCCCATGCCTCATGCAGCTTCTCCAGAGCACCTTGACTAACCCCTTCATTAGATACATTGCTCCTCCCTGAATCCTACAAGAAAAGTTGCATAGCATGAGCAGATATCCGGCAGAGAATACACTGGGGTAACTTCTCTTCTCTAGTGCTGTTGTGCATGCCTCAGTTTCTAAGAAAATTTCAGACACTGAACTCTAGATTCATTTTGTAAGACCCTCAGTTCGGATGCTGGAAAAATGCCATAAAGGGGTTCAGGCCACGGAGACCAGGGGTCTACAGATATGGAGTGCGTCCTTGGACCATGAAACAATATAATTACACTCATCCAATGCGTTTTAAGCAACCATGCTGGAAGCACCAACCTCAAGCAACTCAGATGGAGAAGTCGAGACTACAGTGGGCCCAGGAACAGTCTGTGATTGACACTCATCTTCACCTTCAGGAACAGGGACAAAACAGGTCTCTTGAGTCATCTCCGGCTTGCGATCTGGCCTGCAACCTCGTTGCAAGGAAGGCCCATACAATGGAAATGAAGGATGTCCCTCTAACTGAGTTACGGCACTGGGACTGTTCCAGAGAACTGATTCTTGATGCATATGACCTCCGAGTGTCTCAGCCCGACTGACTTCAGAGAGAGAAATGGAGCAACGGGGAGATACTGTGCAGCGAGATAAGCGTGCTGGTACCCAGCGTGACCACCCCAGAAAAAACAATTGATCAGGAAAAACTGACTGAAATTAACAGGATCAACCAACATGGCCATCCATCACAACAGGATAAGATACTGATGCCAAGTTTGCAAGAACATCTGCAGCAACACTTAATCAGTAACTACTTAGGAATCAATGAAGATTACCGTTTTTGAGGCGGGACCGATTATTATCCAAATGCAGATGTAAAGAACTGCGGTGAGATTGTGTGGTCCAATAAAGGAACCAGTTTGATCGAAGAGAAGAAACAGAACCCATGTTTCCGGCATTCTTGAAGGAGCCGCAACAGAACCCAAATCCCACCACACATGAATTTGATGCCCTGCTCATTTTGGCCTCTTCAAAAAGAACTTATACTGTGCCTGTTACGATAGTGGTGAGGAGGATTCCGAAGGGCCCAAACCCTGCTTCCGTGCCATCAGCATTGTCTTCAGCTGCAGAACGAAACTGCACACATGCATGACTTAAGCTCCTAGCGACCAAATTTGTCTTCCAAATAATAACACGAATTTCCTGAATCGACCAATCTCTCCCAACATCGCAGCCTCCCTTCCATACTTGAAAAACCCTCATGTGCTTGTGCGGGTGGTGTACGCGTACTTTCTCTTTCACCGTCCTCCCCCCAAAGCATTGAACCCTAAACCCTGACAAATGAAACTGTGAGATCCACTATCCATAAGTGCGGGACAGAGCGAGGCATACATCCCAAGCTTTAGAGAGAGAGAGATGAGAGGTTCACATCATGCGTTCTCTCATCGCAGAAGATAGTGAGAAAGAGAGTGATACGCTCATCAGCAGTCTCGTCACAGCTCGTTTGGGCCTAATGGAATCTTGCAATCCCGGGATAGCTGCACTCCCGCCGGACTTCAGCTGATCACATTTTCTCTGCAAGAACTAACTGCCACAACAATGAACCGGAGGCCGGCCTCTTCATAGTGGATCTCACAGTTTCACTTGTCTGGAGTAAGAACATGTTTGTGTTGCGGTGATAGTATTCAGACAAACCTCCCATTCTGTGAGTGCGAGAAAAGTGAACGGCAATGCTTGGTTTGCCAACGGCTTACATAAGTTGTGACAACACTACTAACACCCAAAGAATCTACACTGCAAATTAATTTAGGCTAGCATCACAAATACAGTCACCATTTTCCACTTGTGGGGGGGCAGGGGAGACAACACACCATGATAAGCTCAAACAATTGAGCTATTCAATGAGACAAAGGTTGTTTTTTCACTCTGTATGGAATCGAGTGGGGGTTATGCAGAGAGTGTACAGTGATGCAAACACATAAAGCACAGATGGGATAAAAGACCATCTGAGAGCTACAGTTACCGTCCACCCTCTTAAAAGTATAATTCAAGCCTGACTGATCCAGATAGGATGAAAACAATGGCGGGTGAAAGCCACACTGCATCCACACTTTTGGTACAAGATGCAAATACTGCACCTTGTAAGTTTCAAATCAACAACATGGAAGTAAACAAAAGGTCGTGGGGGAGGGCAGATGAGAAAAGGTGGCCCTAAAGCGGGCCACTTATGACATTCTATTTTGAATTTGCCTATGAACATGGACCAAAAACTCAACATATGAAACCCCCAATGATGTTTTGTCTTCCACCAAAAATGAGAAGAACAGCAGCTCTGCATGTCATACCACAACTCCCATCAGATCTTGAAGTCAAAACAGAAGTTCATCTCCCTTCATGCACTCATTGGACTAATCCCCATGGAGCTACATCTCTGTTTTCTTTTCTGCGGATTATGTCTATAATAGGGAGGTTTGATGCCAGCATTCACCCAGAATCAGACCAGCTTTCAATGTGGTCTTGAAATGCTCAAACTACGGAAGAACTGACTGCAGTGATTCTGCTTGATTCTTTTAAAGAGTCCAGAAATCTGATGCCCAGAAATCAGTCATCACCATTATGCCCCATAGGTGGTGTGCTTTTCACCAGCTGAATTCGATTACTGTCCAGAGACAGGCACCATCCTCTCTATATCAACTTCTCTACCGTGTTTCAGCAAGGCCGTGAAGAAGCTTAGGGAATAGTTTCTCCAGTAGACATTCCTTCAGTGCCATTTACAGTATGACCCTATGCCACGTACAAGAGACTACCAGATTTTCACCAACCAGGTACAAAACTAACCCTTCAACAATTTGGTTGACTGAAATTCAGATCTCACACTGACATGAGGATTGAAAGCCTTGTGGTCACCTCGGGATGGCTATCAAGACGCCACACCCTCACTAATACTGATTATCACCTTGTAATCATACGGTTTGAATGGAAAAGGAGAACTGGAATGCAAAGAAGCTTACCTCGAGGATCTCCTCTCTTCAACAGATGCAATCTGCAGAGGGAACACAACCACTCCTGTCAAAAACCAGCTATTGAATTACCTTAATTTTGAGTGCATAATGGATTGTTGATTTCAAGTACCAAATCAGTATGAAGAGGAACAGGGGAAGATAAGTTACCGCAAGTAAGAGCACCGTTGGCGCCGGATCTCATTTACAACTTCATTAAGCCTTCTGGACAAGTCATTATCATACTCTTGAAGCAAAAACTGCATCTCCAAACATCAGACGAAATGTGGAATCAGAATTATGTTGTCTCACCCCATGTGCCTCCTATTTCCCAGGTGGCATGATCAAGACAGAAACTTCCCAATATATTGTCAACCTTTCTTTCAAACTCTCCAACAATCTCAATAGGCTTGACACGACCAATCTAGTGCATTTTTGGCAAAAAAAGAGCAAGTTGGCTAAACCATCATTACTGCCACATTCGGCAGGGGTATACTGCTCACCCTATACAAAGCTCAGGGCAGGAGGGACAACAATGTAGTGAATCTTCACACATGCTTACGACTTCAGAAGCCAAATGAGCATCAACATGGGCACGGTACTAACATCCTCAACCAATACAGTATGCTATGGAGGGAAACGAGCATCATAGGCGCTGACCTGCCCAGGCACAACCTCGTCGACAGAGTGTACACCAAACAGTTTGTGCAGGATTTCTGGAGATGCTTGTTTGCCTGCATATAGAAAGGCATCCTCCCCAGTCTCCATCAGAAAGATGCCATCATGCTCCAAATTCTCACTAGACAGAGGTACCACCGGTGGCAATATTGCACCTCGCAAGGCTTCCTACAATCAACAGACAATATTGGCGTTAATCATTGTCAATACTCATTGCCTACCTTTCAATCTGGTATACCAGAGAACCTACCCTTCCAGAAATCCCATGAAAGCTCTGATGCATTTGGAAATTAGGATGACAACTCTCACATTTGTTCAAGCCTGCAAGAGAATGAGAAGGAAGACGTGACAATAGAACAAACAACACAAGATGTCACATTTCTTAGGGAAAGGACAATACCCTGGATGGAAGGTTATGAACCGCAAACATTTGGGGATAGACAAGAGGGATGGCTAGTGACGTCGGCAGTGATGCAACCCGGGTAAGCCAGTATGAGCGCTCATCAATCCGCATATCCGATCGCAGTCCCACACTCTTTGTCAAAGCTGCCATCAGCAAAACAGAAAATATGATGAGATAACCATCCCCAGATTCCCTTGCAAACCTCTGCGAGACACAAGAGCTTGATGTACGGATCTGTATTGAAACTGGACTGGAGGGTGCAATGTATAGTGTACTAGAATGCATGAATATTCCAGCACAGCTGCTATAGACCGCTGCTGATACAGATCTGTCACATGTGGCACTGCTTGTCAAACTGGTGAAAGCAGAGTGGACAAGTTGACATACGCATGAAGGAGAAGAAAAAGCTAATAATACATACCCAGAGTGTAAAGAGGCAAGAGCTTGAGGGCCTCGGGAAGGATGAGTTGTCCAGATGACGATGCAGTAGCACAAAACTTGCGATAGGTGTATAGTATGGTAACACACTGCCCTGTCATATGGTCCCTGACTTGAACCAGTGGTGTAGTTGGCACATCTTGGGCAGCTGTCACATTACCCACGCACCAAAAAAGTAACGAAACATTGTATTCAAACACTCATGCATGGAATCATGTAAATGAGTAGCCTTGCCAATCCCTGAACCCGACTCATAATTCACCTAAATTGCAAAAGACAACAGCGTCTCACCAATAACTAATAGAATCAGAAGCAGAGCACCGGAAAGATACCCTGCTTCAAGAAGTACGTGAACTGTGCATCCAAGTCTGCCCCCCGGAAAAGGTTGCTGAGAATGGTGGTGCAAGAGAGGGACAATGTGTTCACACGAATGCGTCGTTGCCCATTCGTGGTTGTATATAGCAGAGCACTCTGTCTCACATCCAAAGACCCAGAATGGGCAAACAACAATTTAGCATCAGAAACTGAAGAGCTTGAGTTTGTCCCATCAAAAAATAAGGACTGTTGGAGGGGTCCTGCTGACTTTTGATAAAAACAAGCAGGGGAGAATCATGATGGTTTAATGAGCATTGCTGGGGTGGCAAGAACTTCAAGATTGAACACCAGTTGGGGGTCAGAAGGATGACCACCCAAAACAATGCTTCCCATCAGAGGGCGGAATTTGAGACCACTAAAACATGAATTTTGGACAGAGGTAAGCCATCACATGCTTGCAGATGGAGAAAGAACTAGAAAGTACAGCTCAAACTGAAACTGGGCATGCTGTGTATGAGATTCTGCACTGTGCAATGGATTATACAACGGACAAGTAGCAACCAGACGTCAAACTGTGATTGTGAGTGCTGTATTAAAAGCCAAACCTGAAAGCAGCATTCCGATCCATCTTGAAACTTATCGTCATGCTTGAATGTGACCATAATTGTCTTGTCACAGTCAATCTGCACACCAAAACCATCAACAACATTGAAAAAATATATAAATAAACTAAAAATAAATGTGGACTCTTGCCGAAGCAAGCGTAACATATGGTGTCACTTGACCCCGAAGGGCTACTGCCTTCCGAAGCGAAGGTGGACACCTTTATGACATCCAACATACATAACCCACAACCACTAGTGAGATGGTATTATGCCCTAACCACTGGGCTACCACCACATTGACCATGCGAGCACTTCCTCTAGTCTTTAGGTCAAAACCAAAGAGAGATCAGGAAGGAGAGAGAAGGGCAATCCCATCCCTAACTTACTGCTGGGAGATCAACATCAGTTGGGTTGCGCTTACAAAAGTTGCCAAAATACTCCTGCACTTGTAAGCCCTGCATCCATGGGACCCCAGAAGTTTTCTCTTAGCATACATCAAGTAGTAAATAAAGCAACTCACCAGGGAGGCTTTCAAGCCAGTATTCCTCTCGATTCCCTCAGAACCTTTACTACCAATAGAGAGGTGCCCATCGAACATTCCCGTCAACAGAGTGTTCTACATCCTTGAATTTGCCATAGCACTCTCAAACAGCCACAATTAATTGACTACAGGAACTCATGTATGTTTTTCTGTATGCTGGCATTAGCTTCATACTTATGAGGTTCGATCCAGCACTGCTGCTATAGCCCCCCTGACTTAATATGACAAATGTGGCCGTGTCGATTCTGGAGAATATAGGGAGTTATCATGAGAGAAAACATAGAAACTTTCTAATGCCACAGGCAATAAGACAAGGTGACCGAGACATTTAGAACCTGACTACATCGAACGCGCATAACAGCCTCCAGGGCCTGCGGCCGTGTCACATTCCACCGCAAATCGTTGTATAGCTTTGCTGAGTCCACGCTGGCATGAAATGGATGGTAGTAATAGATCTGCTTCACACATTCAGCACCAGCCCTCTATGTATCAGTATCTGTGTGCTTTGTTGACTCATAACAGTCAAAGTATGTGACGTGAATGCACCAGAAGAGAGCAGAGAACAAAAGCACAAAGGAATGAGGGGGGGGAGTCTGACAACAGCCAGCAGAAATATAAATTCAGCCTACTAATGGAAGAACCAGATACCTCCTCCTGCATGAAAACCAACAAACAATGCCAGTGAACGCACAAACCTGGCCTCCTGTTGTTCGTGGTACTACACCAATCGACGCAATGTCAACGTAATTTTGTGACATAAGAAACAAATCCACGCACACCTGCCACAAAACCAGACACTCTTAAGCACACTGATAGGCATTCTGATAGATTGCAAATGGATAAACCATGCCATTGGGGGTTCCTAAAATATGAATGTTGATACATCACCGCCAGACCGCAGAAAGAAAAGGAACTGCCAAATGGTGAACGAGCAAATAAAAGACCAAAACAACCGTGTGAAACGCACCTGAAATTCGGCAAATTCAATTGCCATGGTCTTCAATGTTTTATCAGATGGCTGCATGAGCTTCTGTGCCTCCTGTCTCGCAAATCCCCACAATTACCAGACGGAAAATAAATGTGTCTCACAAAATGCCGAGTTGAGCATTACATACAACAGGAGTGCACCCCGTGCTGTCCCTCCTTCCCAGCCCCCCCCCAACCCCTTGCTCAATTTAAGTTTTAAATATCTCACCCATGCTTCGCATCCAGGAACTAGAGAAGGATGCAACAGATATAGAAAGATCAATAAAGGAATGAGTATGAAGCAAGCCCCACCTTTTCTCCAACCTTGCTTTCTCCTTCTCTTGCAGTCAATGCACCAATTCCGACCGATGGTAAAACTGCAGACAGTCCCATATGTAGCTGTGAGATTCATTCCATGTTGCCTGGGACAGGTTTCAGATGATCATATCTTCATTGGACAAAAGAATGGGTGTGTCCGACAAGCATCAAACACCCAATTAACACCACATGTCCACAAAATTGCAGTACGAATCACAATCAAGAACTCAAATGCGATTCCCTTCATTTGCTTTATCATGTCCCAAACAAAGAATCCGTGAAAGCATATTCTTCCACACTACCTAACTGAAGAGCATCAAGTGTTTCTCCCCTTGTAGTTTATTGAGGACAACATTTGAACCACTTGAGTTACAAATAAACATGGCATGTGCCGAACACAAGCTGAAAGGTTGGCCATTTAACCTCCTTTGGGACAACAGATATGTGACCTCTCAGTTACTCTCAGTTACAATAACCGAACCTGTTTGGAAAACAAAGAGCTTTCCTCCTGTTGACTTCATAGCTAGATAACCCCCCTGGCCCAGCAGAACAATAACAATCCATTGCATGTCAAGAACTGTAGCACTCAAGAGTAATACAAGAGATACCTCATTTTCTACACTGCAAACATTTTTGAAAAGACTAGCTTAAGTCCATCTGCCAAGAACCAACCTTTATGGCAGCACCAAAGGCGGATTCTGTAACACGATTGTTTTGGAACATGCTAGGAATACTTTCCAACAGTTGCTCCAGATGCTCACGACCCTAGTCCCCAAGATAAATCACAGTCAAACCATCCAAACTTTCAGAGTATGAAAGAGAAATAGCAAGCCCATGAATTCTATATATGAGGAAGGGCCCTAAGAAATAGATGGCTTTCTCTGGATGGTGTTGTAGCTTAACATTAGTCTACAGAATTGAGAAGAGTTCAACAGGTGTTTCACAAGGGCTGGCAGATGAGTTAGTATCTCTGCAACCCCCACGCACATTGCAGTATAACGGGCCCAGAGTATAGTGAAGGTAGCAACGGTCTATGTTGTTGAGCAAAGAATCACCAAACTATCACTAGGCAAAGGGAAACATCAGCATGAAACACGTACCCACCTCGGAAAGAGGAACAATAAGATCATTTTGAAGAGGAGTGTACACATCTTGAATGTCTGGAACCACTAGCATTGACGGCTGCAACCACCAATCCATCCATTTCTCCATGAAATGCCAGAAAAAAGAATTTGGAAGGATCTCTGCCTCTAGACGAAAATCTGGAAAGCCCGAACATTATTTATTTCACAGCAAGTCCCACTGCTGGAGTGAGCCCCTCACAAAGGTAGTGTCTGTTCCTTTATGTTCCACCCAAACTGGGCACAGGGTCTATGGCTACAAGCCTACAGCAAACAACATCTAGTGAATACATTCTCTCTTTCACACACTCGATCACTCAAGGTCAATGAAATGGCATTTTCAAACCGTTTGCAGGGTCTTGTTGAGGTTGTAGAAGTGAATTGTTGAGTCAAACGTAGCAATCCCGACCCTTGTGTTAGGCCCCTCCTGTCCATCAGATAAACCCACAGTATCCACAATGTAAGAAGCTCAATAGACTAAGAGTCCTGCCTACTCTTTCCTTTTGGAGCAAGAATTTTACTGTTGAGTTATTCCCAAATGCTTGACACATGGCCCTTGTTAGTGACGGGCAGAAAGGCCTTGAAAGATAAGAGGGAGACAACTCACCGGAAGGTCTGCAAGCGCACGATTAATAGCACTGCAAGCTGCCACCACAGCCCCTGTTTGGATTGCTGTAAGTGATACATCTATCAGGAAGAAAAACACTGCAGGCATCGGAGGCCGGACCTGCATCACTCCAGTGAAGATTCATCAATAAAACTGTAAAAAGTGCAATATTGGCACAGCCTTCTTCAACCTATACAACATTGATCGAAGAATCACAGAGAGGATTCTCACTCTAGTACACAACAAGGAGCAAGCATCAGTTACTAAGCATACCATTCAAATAGGGGAGACTTCTAGTTCTTGGCATTTCCAAATCTGAGGAAGTAGATGGAGTCTAGGAGCGCAATCCATGTTGAATAATGAGTTATCAAGTCCCTTGCTTAGCTGACACCTAGTGAGTGAATGAACATTGTTGATGCTTTTGCAATATAATTGTCTTGATTACTGAAAGGCTGCCGCTAGACGGAAGATGAAAATACCAACAGGGGATCCGGCAACACATACCATATACTCTTTCGGTGCTACAAACTCAACTGTGCCTTTAGAGAGCTCCGGCCTCAAGTCCGCATCACGCCTTTTTCCATCAGGTCCCAAATTGCACTGATAGTCCCTGGGTGTTTCATTGTTATGACCTGGTGCAAATTGATTCAACATACGTACAATTGGTCATCTGCATATGTGTGAATTTCTCTCCCTCTCTCTCCATGAAACAGTGGCAAAAGCACTTTTCAAGATGACATAGTCTAAACGGAAGCCCGTACCACACAAATTGCAGGTGAAGCGACGACCCTGGTCGATAAATTTCATGAAGGGATTGATGTAGGCTTTGCAGTGAGCTGCTGAACAACGAACAGGTCCAACTTCACCAAAATCTACTATCTGCCCCGACCACAACCTCCATCCTTCACATATAAGCTATCACACCCTACATGCATGCATATTGTACTCCACATTTCGCATAACCGTCTTTCTTTAATCCCCCAATGTGGACATAGGCTTTACAGCCACATGGCAGAGAATGAAAACTTCTATCTGCACACATTTGACTGAGTGCTTAGTGCACAACCATTTCTGCCCATGAAAACCTGGACAAGACCACTACAGCACCCACAAACAAAATCGAATCTCTCCCTCACGCAACTTTCTGTCTAAACAGTGCGCCGAGTCTACTTCAATATATAACCAATGTATCACACTTTAGCAGAGCAGATCGAACATGTATCCAGAGAGAACACTGCATACCAAGGGCACCTCACCTGGATGGGCTCCTCGGCAGGATGGGGGAGTGCTAGGGGCTGCACCATAACTACCAAAGGCATTCCTGACGTACTTAACAAATCAGCTGAGCATGGAATCTGCAGCCACAAGCCATTGTTGTAACACGTTTCGTGTAAGTGTTGCTCTTCTGAATAACAGTTGCATATCATACCACCCTTGGATACAGAGGATACCATTAGCGATTCACTTGCAACCCTTAGGAGATCAAACCTGGAAAATTAACAGACACCCAGGATTTCATGCACAAAACAACTATCAGGTTATATCTCCTCACAAAATGGAGATATTCAGTTTGGCTACTCAACTGACAAGAATGAGTACCTAGTACTGTATGAGATAATGAAACGTCAAATAATCAAACACCGTACCTGATTCAAACTGCACCGCATCATATGGGGGCTACAGTTTCCAGTGTCCCTCACAATAAAGCTGGTTGTAGCTGACTGTCCAAACAAACAAAAATGGTTGTTATGTGAAATCTATGAGATGCTTTGCTGGACTATGGTTGGACATGCAACTGTTGGGCTAAGACATCAACCTAACATGCTCTGTCCAAAACGAAGTTTTCACAATCCTGTGGTTAGTGGCAACCTACTCAGTAATAAAAATCTGCAGAGGACTTAGGCTGTTTTCCAAAAAGACAGGACAGCAAGTCAGGGGGAAAGACTGGGATGATGACAGATGAAGAGACACCAGAAAGGTTAAGGCAAGGAAGAGATTTACGTGCAATAATCCCGTCTCAAAGGGGTCAGAGAGAGAGAGAGAGAGAGAGAGAGAGACATACTGGAGGCAAATTGGCCTGGCCATTAACGCGGGTTTCAAAAGTAACTGAGGTTATGGTTGGCTGGGGTCGAGGAATCTGATTTGGGTCGATCCGAGAAGTTGCAGATCCTGGTTGAGCCCCTGCAGGGGAGCCTGGCTGCGACATTCCTGGTACTCCTGGAGGGATGTTCCCAGGAAAATGGGGTGGTCCAGGTGGCATTTGTTGAGTGGGTGCACCTGAACTGGCTGGCATAGAGCTCTGAACACATTGCTCCAAATCCAGTTAGTGGGATATTCTCACACATAAAGATGAACCCAGCACCCCAAAGAAATTCTCAAATCTTTTGATTCTGACATTAGTTTGATTCACCACTAGACTTCCACTTTCAAAGCTTCGACACTCCCAATACACAAACCTTCCTTAAGAGGAGCTCTTTATCACTCTATTTGACAGATTTATTAAGAAGATAAAGCTGCATCTCCTGCACCTTAAGACCTAAGCTGAGCCGTCAGGCAGAAGCTCCAAAACCCTAAGTTTTGACAATCCAAAGGGCTAACTAGCAAGGAAAGATTCTGCTCAAAGTGCAATCCTGAAGTTCAAATTGGTAGGTAGACTTTGTCATCTTCACAGCTTATCAAGCTTTGCTAGTCACCGACCCCTAACCATCAATTTGATAAATGCCTGGAGCTAGAGAGCACTGGAACGGTCAAAGCCATGATGATGAATTGGAGTGACTAGCTCCTCGCCCGTCAAAATAAGATTCAAGAAATTACACTCACAGTTGGAGGTGCGCCACCATAGGCATCTGGGTAGACTCGCCTCTGAGGTGTCTGCCATGTTGGCGGACCCATGGAAGGTGGTCCACTGCCAGTTAATGTTGACGCAGAGAAGCTTGGGGGAGCTGAAGGGTCATTGAAAGAGCCTTGCATCTGCTGTCCAAGTGACATTCCTTGCAACTGTTGGGAAATAGGTGCTACTTGGGAGGGTGCCTGCATATATTGTGAGGGTCCCTGGTTTGCATTTTGGTTCAGGAACTGATTTGACGGAGGGCCCATAGCTGGACGAGGAGCTTGAGCTGACAGCTGGGGAATCTGGCCTTGGGGTTGGCCAGATGCATAGGGACTGCTTGAAGGAGGTGCCTGGGGTTGGCCTTGCGAATATGGGCCATTTGCCTGAGGGGGTCCAGGTGTGTAGAGACTGCTTGATGAGATGCTCGGAGGACCCTGAGGCCTTGGTGGCTGAGGCACTGGAGAAGAGAACAGAGGCTGGGAAAAAATTGGCCTGCTGGCTCCACCCGGACCACTGTTTGGTGGGTATCCAGCAAGGGTCGGCCCTGAAGGTGTTCCAAGAGATCCTGCACAATTGACTTTGGTGTTGAAATGCAATTGTGCTATCACATGTAATGTAGAACGTGCTATAGCAAATAATCCTTTTTTAACTCTAGCAACGGATGCAGTGAATTTGGGAATGCTAATGAGTCCAGCATGCAGTAATGAAAAAAAAAAAGTTGCTCGAAAACAGAATAAGGCCCTATGACCTCCATTCACAGATCATCTTCTACTCCATAACTAGAGGCCACAAATCAGTCCAGCATCACAAGCTTCACACCACTCAGGTTGGCTGCTAAACAGCAATTGACAGACACCCAGCAGCAGGGTCGGTCACAAACTCAGAAGGGGTGATTCACAGCCTCTGCAACAGAGCATTGCACCTCCATCTCTCTGAATGCTGCTAGAGGGTCTAGACTACTGACCTGGAGGAGGATTGGACGGTCCTCGAGCAGCATTGGTTGTAGGCCCTGTTTGTGGTACCCCCGGTGGCCCTGGCTGTTGTTGTGGGGGTCTAAAGGAACCACTTGGAGGAGGAGGCCCGGCGCCATACATTTGTCCGGCCACCATTGATGGAGGAGGTCCGTAAGGGCGAACGCCCATTGGTCCCGACCCAGGGGGACCTGCATTAGGTGGACCAGAAGGCATGAACAGAGGACCACCTGCTCCACTAGGAGGACCTGCCCACTGTGGCGGCTGCCCTTGAGCAGCCCATGGAGGTGGAAGACCTCCAGCAACCTGAGATGGGGCTGCCCCTCTTAGAGGAGGCCCCCAAGACTGGGGCGGTTGTGTGGCACCTGGCGGGGTCAGGCCACTGCCCTGCGGATACTGCGTCCCTGGATATGAAGCCGGTCCTGCATACCCTGTACTTTGAGCTCCAGGTGGTCCCTGCGGTGCTGACCACTCCCCCTCTCTTCCCATAGTTTCTTTGTCTACACACCTCCAGGCGATTTAATTATCGATATGACGGAAATTGTGCTTCTAAGTTGGCCGATTATGCCCCTGCGACTTGAGCTGCCTGCAGCCCTTGTTATGCTTGGGAATCTCGTCAGATCGGTGACAAGATTGCAGCTTCGACGCCCTTAGATTGTCGCCTGCCTGCTCTCTGCGGATCGGCAGTTCCCTTGGTGTCGCGACCGATTCATAAACTGACCTCGTCGAAGCCGGCTGGTAATCCTACACTGAAAGCTGCTTGGGAGGCCAGATTCCTCCACAGTATCCAACCCAGATCTACGCTTCCTGCTCGGCCTGCACTCTCTACTTACAAATATGACCCCATAAAAATCGATCACTGCGGTCCGGTGCCTTCTCCAGCGCTATTCCTATTCCGAAAGAACGCAATGCTTCCCCAGAATCTCAGTGGTCCAGCAAAGACACCACCATTCCGATGATGACAACGAACGACTTGGCGTCCCATTGACTACCAGCTACGACAGTCCGAATTGATGAGAATGATCAGATGCACAGCTACGGACACCACAGCCATGCACGGGCCTCTCAAAGTCCTCCAAAACAGAGTAAATAGCACAGCAACGAGGATGCAAAGTAGCGAAGCTCTCCGGCAAGACAGGAATCAAACCCTGATCGATCAGGACTGGTGCACTTGTGAAAGCAACACTTTTCGCAGCATCCAAGCACATCGCATGCCCTAAAAAGCTCACACTGAACAGGGGACTCTTAGAAAGGGGGACCACCAACTATCACCGGTCATCGGGGGGAACTACGTGTATAGCCGGTGCACCCGAGGACGTGGAGCCACCAGGCTCACCGTTTATCGCCGGTCATTTCTCCTGACTGACTTATTAGGCGACGTCGCGCTTGCACGCTATTAGCCAGCACCCCTCATCTACACCAATACTTGAACTCCACGTGGTGAGTATGACCTAACTCAAGAGCCTTCTATTAACTTATGTGAAAACAACGTCCTTTTTTCCTTTTCTGGTTTTGTTTTCCTTTTTCCATTCTGGTTCTTTTCTTTTTCTTTTTCTTTTTCTTCTTCTTGTTATTCTTTACTGGAGTAGAACCTGTGAAGCCAATGATTCCGGCGCTATGGGTTTGTTCCCCTTCCTCTACCGGACTTAATCCTATTTGGGGAATGTAGTCGATAGATGGGCCTGGCAAAGAAGACGGAATCTCACCAAGAGGACACCACAGACTCGGACCTCCAAAACACTTTCATCCACCCACTCAAGCACACCGTTATACCCAGCGTACGCTTGCGTAAGACCCAAAAGCCACTACCCTCACTACCACGGCACTAAGGCTTAAATAGTATTAGGTCATAATCTAATCCTAGTGCCTCGTGGCACTTACATATAGGTCCACCAGATGCCCTTCCAGCATAGCCATAGAAAGAAGCCAGATCACCTAGTCTCATCCTAATCTAATCCTAAACTAGCTGTTAGAATAAGACAGCCCCTAATAAAGCCTTCAGCTGTTGCCAGCTCATCCTCATGCGCAAGGTGTAAGTTCATCCAGACTTCATCCTGGCTCCATCCATCCATTAAATCATCCGGAACGCATCCCTCCTCCATTCATCCATGTTGAAAAGGAAGGTGAGAAGGAATCCCAGCTCCGCATATGTGAAGCCTGCTGGGGCCACAAGAAACTGCGAGCTCCTGCGAGTGATGAGCTCGGGAAGAACAAAAATGAAGCCTAGCCAAAACAAACTACACACCCGGCACACAAGAGATGAAGAAACCTAGAGAAGAAAACCTCACCCTGCAAGTTGGGTGAAGGACAAAACATCCCATAGGAAAAACCCCAAGTGCTACAATTGGTGCAGAAAACTAGCACGAAATTCAAACATTATTCTAAAGAAGAAGATGCCATGGTGTGAGTGCGAGCTGTCCGAGCTGTGGGTGTGAAGATCACCTGACGGTTCTCAACATTTAAACAGATTAGATCAAAAGTAAGAGTGCATGGAACAAGCAGGGAAACATGAATAGAGCTAGCTAAGTGAGGAGTAGAGGCATGTTGGGGGAGCAAGACATACTGCCTGCCAGGAAGAATATCAGAGATAAGGTAAGGGCCATCAATTCTTCGTTTGGCCTTGGAAATCTGCTTACCCATCTGGAGCCTGACACAAACAGACTAGCCTACCTTGAATGACTCAGAATACACAACACGTCGGTTGTAATTCTTGGCCTAAGCAGCTTGGGCAAACACAATGTTAGATTTTGCAGTTTCACGCAAACTACGTCGTCTAACATCCATAGAAAGCAAAAAGACTTCCCAATTTTCAGGCTCAGTAACCGAGACCTGCAGCCAGGAGATATGCAAAGGAGTTCTACATTTCCTACCAATACTCGGGAGCTGTGGGCACCATCAAGCTTGATGATTTCATACAGGAGTTTGATAGTTGGTGTGATTTGCAACAGATGCGCAATCCACAACTGTTTACGCATTTTATGGCGTGGAAGGGGCTGTTTCAGCACCTTGAGGGGCCGCCTATGGATGACTACCATGAGTTTAGGCGGGGAAATGAGGTGGAGATTGAGGAGTGGCGACAATATTGGTCACCTGACTATATCTCCATCACTAGAGGCACAAGGGCAACGGCGACACCAGCAGCTATACCAACATCCCCAACTGCAAGTACTAGTAGTGGGACAAGTAAAGATGGAGCTGGGAAATCCACTCAAGCTCCTGCTGTAGCACCCCACACCATGCCTGCCTTTAATCCAGTTGTGGAGTTCTTCGAGGAGTTGAGGAGAAACTACCAGGGGAGAAGGACGGAGAAATTGCGGAGCTTACAAGAGTTCCAGCGCAAGCCTACTGAGAGTTTGAGACACGCGCATGAGGCGATTGATAAATGTAACCCAAGGGGTTACGGAAGCTCAAGCACTAGTCCAATTCTGGTATAGGATATTGGACAAGGAGCTGAGGAGAAGGGTGCGGGATGCAACTCTCCTACAAGTGCCCAACCCACCTTAACAAACGTGTTTTTGCTGGCAGAGCGGATACAACTCAATATGGTGGAGGAGCGAGTGGTCATGGTGGGATTTGATAAGGAGACGCAACGAAGTGGGGCCCCTAGCCAACAACAACCACTACCCCAACGTGCTCAAGGCAACAAGGGGGCTCAGGCGAAGCCGAGGGAAGGATAGAGAGGATCTCAATTGCAAAGGTCACTTCCATCATTCTCAGGCCAACAACAGTTGGAAAGGGGAGAGTCATCCGGAGATCACAAGGATCCGGCGACTGTGCCTCAGCCCACATTTGATTTGGACGAGCTGTGTGAAGCCATGGGGGTGATTTCAAATTGCCTCCCCCTTTTGAAAATGTTGCTGAAACAAACTGAAGTTCCGGATACTACTCCACGGAAAACTGATCACGGAGAACGAATGCATAAGCAACAATACCCTGAGTACAACTTAGGGGAGGATTTTGAGTCATTCTTGGAATTTTTTGAAATCAGCACTGAAATGAATGGAGTACCCCCACGATTCCAAGTCAAGTCCTTTCGGATCTGTCTCAAGGGAGAGGCCAGGCAACTGTTTGAGTCCAACATTGAGGACAAAAATGATCTTACGTGGGTAAAAGCCAGAGAATTGGCTCGCAAGCTCTTTCGTGAAGAAAAGCCCATAGCTTACACCACACCAGACTTAAAATTTCATTATGGCGACAGTGTGTGGAAATAATACACTGACTTGCGAATTGCAATCTGTAAGTCAGTTTTGATTGCATCAGAGAGACTTGCTACTTTGAAACATTATTTTGTAAAAGGCTTGCCCCCTGCTAAGAAAGTGTTTCTGCAAAAACAGACTTACACCACTGAAGATGAGATGGTGGAATTGATTGAAGAAAGGTTACGTCTCAAAGCTGCCAAGGCAGGCCTGTCTAAAGTTACCAATACGAAACACACTCATCTGGCTAGTGAGAGTCACTGTGTAGAGCCTACTGATGGGGACCCTGGGGTGAAAGGTATTGCAGAAGATCTGGTCCCTTCCATTGTGCATGAGTTGTCATCTTTTCGTAATGAAATCCAGGGAGAACTGCAAGCCTTCAAAGCTGAGGTAGGCTGGAACCCTACAGTCCCTGCCAGATCTGGGCCTCAAGGTAAAACCCATGCTGACATTCGTCATGACACCAGGACCTCAGTGGTGGCATGCATGATCTGCAAGTCCATCAAGCATTACACCAGGTGGTGCCCTTACCAATCTGACTTGCCTGCCCTGATTGAACAGTTGCAAAGAGACGAAAAACAGAAGGGTACTTTAAACAAACCCGGTCGTCTGTGAGGGTGCCAGATGACCATGGTAAGGGGGGTGCTATTCCGTGAGCCTGGAGGCATGAGCCTGTGAGCCCAGGAAAGCGTGAGCCCAGCACAGGCTCACGCCACGTCAGCATGCAAACAGTGCCTATTTCCGCGGATGTCACCTATTTCCGAGTGGGGTCACCTATTTCCGCGGGTTGATGTGGGGAGAATTGAGAATTGAGAACAAAGTGGTTTGTTTGTTTTTGCAATGTACTCAAGTCTGTGAGGTCCACAAAACAACAAATATATTGAAGGAACAATCCGGGCAGTCCATGCAACCCCCATCTCCAACAATAGTTTGGAACCATGAATGTGAATTCCATGCACACATTGCAAAGAGGACAATAAGGACACACAACCATCCCATTTCAAATTTGTCCCAGAATTAAACCAAAAGAATACTTCATATCAAGTGTCGCAGTCATCACAATCAATGTCCACCTCCTGTGCTATGTCATCTACAAAGATTCTGGCCCCAACACCACGTGTTCTACGAAGGCCATCGCAAGGTGGACTCTGAGTGCCATGAACGGACATGCTTGCTGCGAGTGCCTCCGCATAGACAGGTAGCACACAAGACCGAGGAGGACTGAAAACAAGTCCAAATAGGTGTGATAGCCCAGGAGGGCAAGTGGAAGCACGCGGACTCCTACACATGTCCACAAATTCCATTTTTAACACAATGATGCAATGCACAAGTCCAACGAAGAGGATGTCTCCCATTTGCACTTTGCCTCAAGAACAGCGATTCTCGATAATGAAACAACAATGCAAGCATGCACAGGTTCAACTTACTCACAGGCAAAGTCGGAGTCCAGCTCCTTGTCAGAAGTCTCCTCTGTACCAGTATCAGCGGGACGGGGCTTCGGAAGGACCTGAGAAGTGTGTCCACCCAAACCCATCAGGAGGTTCTTGTAAATCTCAGCATCCCCTTCAATCCCAAAGACATGTCGCGCACTGGCCTTGCAAGCGTGGTACGAAGCACCTGCAGTGGAATAGAATGAAGTAAGCAGACATTGAAGACACATTCGGAACGGTGGAAAGTGCTGAAAGTGCAAGCTCAATCAAACCTCATGAAATGTGAATGTTGAAGGGACGAACATGTGCCCATCGACAAATCCAGAACTCTGGCGTCTGTGTAGGTGCAGCACTCCACAATCGTTTGAATGAAAGCCGGGCTCCTCTCCCTCGCCCCTCTCCAAGGAACCCCATTCCCCCTTCGCAAGCACACGTTGCTGTCGACGTAGTTGTGATGCATGTCATCCGTGGGAGGATCTGTCCTGTCATCTATGAACTTGCCCCCGTGAGTGATGGCAAACTCCGTAATGCCGGCCGGAGTCGTTGGTGGATGCACCCGGACGAGACAAACAGCTTCAAACAGACGAGTCTGCGAACATGACATCCAGAAGGAACTAAGAACCAAAATAAAATCGGGCCCCTACATATGAGTTTGAGCGACCTACACAACACATCCAGAACAAAAAAGAAGAGGAAGAAGAAGGGAAACTCACCATCTCTCCCGGACGATCCCCCTTCGTAAGGTACATGCTGTTCACACAATTCCATGTCTTCAGGACTCTCATGCCCGAGGCTTTCAAATAGCTGGCAAGGGCACGGCGACACCGAACATCGATGGACTGGATGAGAACCAAAACACCTGCATCGGAAAGGAAGAAGTTGCAAAAGGAAAAAACCCACGCCAGTAGCGCTCATCAAATGCATTCCAACCCGGACAAGCACCCGATGGTGGGATATCCGGGACTGCCAACCCATCAGGATGTCCAAGATGATGAGTTCCGCTGCATATGGCTTCTCCTTCCCGTTCACCCACGATTTGGTCATTTTAGCCTGCAAACAAAAATACAATGGAATTCTGACAAGTTTATAAACGATCCATGCCCACAGCAGACAAAGAGAGCAGAAGCCACAGAACCCAAAGAAAACACGCACCGTGCTGAGGAACTCGACAATCCTCTCCCACACTGGTGATGGCTCGCCCTTGTAATCAGATTTCTTCGACTCCATCATGGCAAGGAACCCGACGTTGGCAATCTCCAACCTGGTTGGACGAATGACCCTCGTGGGATGTTCCACTGCATGGTACGGGTCCTTGGGATCAACCACCCCTTGTTTTTTTCCCGGATCCCCTACCATGCGGTGGAGTCTGCTGGACATGCTCCACAGGGCCAATAGCTGCAACACTTCCCTGCCCTTGTGCCACCTTCCCTCTACCCCTTCCCGTCCCCACAACACCAGCAACATCTTTTCCTTTGCCTTTCTTCCTCTACCCGGGGTATCCTGAGCGGGAGGCTCCTTCTCTGCAAGAGTCCTCAGATTACGCTCATGAATGTCGAGTCCGCTGCTGCGGCAGTGGCTGCAATACGGTCATTCTCTCTCCTCAAAGACAACTCTACAGCTGGGGTCTCTGAAGGAGGGCAATCCAAATACCAACCACAAGAAGAAAGATGGTCCGTCATGCAAGATCCCAGCAGTGAACATGGTCTGGTTGCCAGCAGGGACAAGCCAAAGGTCCACGAAATCTGGATGTTTGTCCAAGCAATTCTCTTCCAGGAGAACAATTTGTACCTGCACGAACAGACACAGCCTCATTATCCAATGCACATATTGTGTCCCAGCTTTTTCAACACACCAGGAAGACCCCCTTAAACAGTATGCCACACAACACATTGCAACCACAACACAAGCAAAGAGTGCAAGGGTGTGCACCTGTAAAGGCATCGTTTCCAAGCTTCCTCTCCTTTTTCCTGCTGGTCAAGCTCATTTGTTCGACTGATGCCACCCTCCTTGCTGAACTCTCTAAGAAACCAGAGTGCCACACTGTGGCTCTCCATTTCCTCATGTATCGCTTCCTCGAAGGAGACCTTCGGAGCTGTCATAGTGATGCCATAGTCAGCCAGCTGAGTATGCAGAACCGATCGGGCCCTTTCTTCCAACTGCAAAAAAATTGAAATGGAAGAATGAACCCAAAACAGTCACAGCGAATGTAAGAGGCAATGGGAAGAGAAGGAAGGAAAAGAGAAAAGAAAGTGAGATACGAGAGGACATCACACCTGGCTCCAGTAAGTGGCCTGTGAAGCCAGTTGTCCCAGCACATTGTCACTGACAGGAACGACACGCTGGGTCTTCTTCTCCTCTCTGGCCTTGGGAACATGTGGGTATCCCTAACTGTGGGATCGGAGTTCCATATCTGCAGCCACTTCACCTTCTGTTCAGAAGACACGACGGCGGTAGACAACCTGTGCAACTTCTCCTGGGCCATCTCCGGCTTGCCTGGCTTGTTATAATGGTTTTTTTATCTCCAGCAGAAACTGCGGCCCGAATGATGGGTCGGCCATTCTCAACTGCTTCACAAAACTCATTATTGTCCTTCTTGTAGCGTTCATCTCCTTCTGGATGTGACTTTCAACTCCCTTTGCTGTCCTTCTCCCTCAGGGGTAGAGCTGTAGTATTCCAGTTTGCCACGCTCCCCTGCATCTGCAATGTCTTGTGCAAGGGAATGCAAGAGAGTTGCATCAATCCAAGGTCAAGGGAGACAGAGAAACAAACATGTGGAAGCATGTGGAAGCAGGAATATGGAAGGCCAGATGAAGGAAGATGTATCTCACCGTGTACATGTACTCCATAAAAGCCTCACGGGTCAACGAGTACCATGTTTCCGAAGTCTTGGAGCTTTCGCATTTCTTATACATCTCTGCCGAAAGGATGGTCTTGAAGTTGGTCAAGGGCATCTGCCCGATCCTTTGTATCCTATACAGTGTGTGAACCAGACTCGTTTTGACATGCGATGTCTCCGTCCCTCTGCAGAATGATATCTGAATTTCAGAATGTAATTCAAGGACTTCAATCAAGGAAGAACGGAACCAGAAGTGCAACGTGTACAATGAGAAACCAACCTGTTCACATCATTCATTGCCGTCAGAAGACCCATCATGTTGTCGTCACAATCAAGCACCATCGATCGAACAGAGTAATGCCACTCTTCCTCCTGTGAGTGCAGCCTCCCAATGACAGCCATCCATGCAAGCAACCGGTGGTTGCCATCCCAAACGTGAAACATCTTCCCCGAGAATACCTGGGTGGAAGGTTTTCTGGAGAGAAGAAGTTCGAAGGATTCGTTCACCTGTCTCCAAATGGGGTCCCAGGAGTCGACGATTGACTCATCAACAAGGAGCTCGTTACCTCTTGAATCCCTAGTAGAAACGTAAAAGACCGCGGATCCATCCAAATACCCATGAACAAACTCGGCCTCCAGCTTGAGAATGTCTTTGACAAGGGGTGGACGAACGACGGGCATGGAAACCAACCTACACAGGGGAATCTTCAACCTCCCACCAGGAGCAAGCATACTTTGAACCACAAGCTGAGAGTTCACCTTTTGACCCCCCAGCATCTCAGCGGCTTTGCTTTCATAAAACTCATCGTCAACATCATCTTTGGTCTCCTTCCCCTGACCCTGAGGGACCTCATCCGCCACACTTTGCATTTTCCCCTGCAAGGTTGTTCACTCAAATTCTTATAAGAGAGGAATGAAACGTCGACCGATGCATGAAAAAGTGGGATAAAAAGGGAAGTGTTCTTTGAGCTGCCAGATAAGTGTTCATTGATCCTCACGGACATGCACTATGTTCCCGATTTACACAGGGAAAGAACATTGAAAAGTTCTGCTCAAATATCTGCCCATGAGGGCCGAAAGTTGCGCCCTTCCATATTCATATGTTCTGCCTACACAGTGTGCGGTTCCGCAGACTGTTTGAGCTGACAGTGAAGGGTTCATTTTATACTCAAAAATGTGCCCATGAAGTCCAAATTTTGCACCCAGAAACATTGAAATGCTCAGCTCAAACAGTGTGCGTTGCCGCCCACTGTCTGGGCTGGCAGTGAAGGGTTCATTTCACCCTCACACGGGTGCCCATGAAGTCCAAATTTTGCACCCAGAAACATTGAAATGCTCAGCTCAAACAGTGTGCGTTGCCGCACACTGTCTGAGCTGGCAGTGAAGGGTTCATTTCACACTCACACAGGTGCCCCTGAAGTCCAATTTTTGCATCCAGAAACATTGAAATGCTCAGCTCAAACAGTGTGCGTTGCCGCACACTGTCTGGGCTGGCAGTGAAGGGTTCATTTCACCCTCACACAGGTGCCCATGAAGTCCAAATTTTGCACCCAGAAACATTGAAATGGTCAGCTCAAACAGTGTGCGTTGCCGCACACTGTCTGAGCTGGCAGTGAAGGGTTCATTTCACACTCACACAGGTGCCCCTGAAGTCCAATTTTTGCATCCAGAAACATTGAAATGCTCAGCTCAAACAGTGTGCGTTGCCGCACACTGTCTGAGCTGGCAGTGAAGGGTTCATTTCACACTCACACAGGTGCCCCTGAAGTCCAATTTTTGCATCCAGAAACATTGAAATGCTCAGCTCAAACAGTGTGCGTTGCCGCACACTGTCTGAGCTGGCAGTGAAGGGTTCTTTTCACACTCACACAGGTGCCCCTGAAGTCCAAATATTTCACCCAGAAACATTGAAATGCTCAGCTCAAACAGTGTGCGTTGCCGCACACTGTCTGAGCTGGCAGTGAAGGGTTCATTTCACACTCACAAAGGTGCCCCTGAAGTCCAAATTTGCACCAGAAACATTGAAATGCTCAGCTCAAACAGTGTGCGTTGCCGCACACTGTCTGGGCTGGCAGTGAAGGGTTCTTTTCACACTCACACAGGTGCCCCTGAAGTCCAAATATTTCACCCAGAAACATTGAAATGCTCAGCTCAAACAGTGTGCGTTGCCGCACACTGTCTGAGCTGGCAGTGAAGGGTTCATTTCACACTCACAAAGGTGCCCCTGAAGTCCAATTTTGCATCCAGAAACATTGAAATGCTCAGCTCAAACAGTGTGCGTTGCCGCACACTGTCTGGGCTGGCAGTGAAGGGTTCTTTTCACACTCACACAGGTGCCCCTGAAGTCCAAATATTTCACCCAGAAACATTGAAATGCTCAGCTCAAACAGTGTGCGTTGCCGCACACTGTCTGAGCTGGCAGTGAAGGGTTCATTTCACACTCACACAGGTGCCCCTGAAGTCCAAATATTTCACCCAGAAACATTGAAATGCTCAGCTCAAACAGTGTGCGTTGCCGCACACTGTCTGAGCTGGCAGTGAAGGGTTCATTTCACACTCACACAGGTGCCCCTGAAGTCCAAATTTTGCACCCAGAAACATTGAAATGCTCAGCTCAAACAGTGTGCGTTGCCGCACACTGTCTGGGCTGGCAGTGAAGGGTTCTTTTCACACTCACACAGGTGCCCCTGAAGTCCAAATATTTCACCCAGAAACATTGAAATGCTCAGCTCAAACAGTGTGCGTTGCCGCACACTGTCTGAGCTGGCAGTGAAGGGTTCATTTCACACTCACACAGGTGCCCCTGAAGTCCAAATTTCACCCAGAAACATTGAAATGCTCAGCTCAAACAGTGTGCGTTGCCGCACACTGTCTGAGCTGGCAGTGAAGGGTTCTTTTCACACTCACACAGGTGCCCCTGAAGTCCAAATTTTGCACCCAGAAACATTGAAATGCTCAGCTCAAACAGTGTGCGTTGCCGCACACTGTCTGGGCTGGCAGTGAAGGGTTCTTTTCACACTCACACAGGTGCCCCTGAAGTCCAATTTTTGCATCCAGAAACATTGAAATGCTCAGCTCAAACAGTGTGCGTTGCCGCACACTGTATGAGCTGGCAGTGAAGGGTTCATTTCACACTCACACAGGTGCCCCTGAAGTCCAAATATTTCACCCAGAAACATTGAAATGCTCAGCTCAAACAGTGTGCGTTGCCGCACACTGTATGAGCTGGCAGTGAAGGGTTCTTTTCACACTCACACAGGTGCCCCTGAAGTCCAAATATTTCACCCAGAAACATTGAAATGCTCAGCTCAAACAGTGTGCGTTGCCGCACACTGTATGAGCTGGCAGTGAAGGGTTCTTTTCACACTCACACAGGTGCCCCTGAAGTCCAAATTTTGCATCCAGAAACATTGAAATGCTCAGCTCAAACAGTGTGCGTTGCCGCACACTGTCTGAGCTGGCAGTGAAGGGTTCATTTCACACTAACATAACAGACATCAAGACCAAATTTTGAACCCTAAAACATTGAAAAGGTCTGCTCAACATTGTGCGTTGCCGCACGCTGTTTGAGCTGGTTTTGAAGGGTTCATTTCAACCTCAGATAACAGACAGCAAAGACCAAATTTTGCACCCAGAAACACCGAAATGCCCAGCTCAAACAGTGTGCGTTGCCGCACACTGTCTGAGCTGGCAGTGAAGGGTTCATTTCACACTCACACAGGTGCCCCTGAAGTCCAAATTTTGCACCCATAAACATTGAAATGCTCAGCTCAAACAGTGTGCGTTGCCGCACACTGTCTGGGCTGGCAGTGAAGGGTTCTTTTCACACTCACACAGGTGCCCCTGAAGTCCAAATTTTCACCCAGAAACATTGAAATGCTCAGCTCAAACAGTGTGCGTTGCCGCACACTGTCTGGGCTGGCAGTGAAGGGTTCGTTTCACCCTCACATAACAGACATCAAGACCAAATTTTGCAAGACCAATGGTTCTTTCTTTCACAAATACCTGCCATTCAAAGCCGAATTCTTCACAAATATGGGTCGTGTGGATTTTACCTTTTTCGTAGCTACTCGAGAAGACTCCCCAGTTGCCGGGGACGCTTTCCGCTTGGGGCTGCTCTCTTCGCCGACTATGTAGGTGAGCCTCTCCCCCTTCCTCTTTCCCGTGGTCAGATCGTTCGTGAGGCCAGTGTCAACATCTTCCTCCATGTCGTCTGTCTCTCCCTCAGACGCAGTGTCCTCCTCGCCTGTTCCTGGAACTATGGTGGGTTGTTGTTCTTCTCCAGATTCCTGCTCCTCCATCGCCACACTTTCCTGTATTCCCTCTTCTTCCTCCTTTTCCTCTTCCTCCACTCTTTCCATCCTCATTCTATATCTAGCTCTATTCCTGTTTCTAGAACTCGTGAAGTATAATGACTTCCTTCTCTTTCTCCTCCGCTGGAAACAAGGGCTCCCCACGATGCCCCTGGAGCTCTCCAGTTTGACGTTTGCAACAAGTTCTGGTATCGCATGTAACAAAAATAAAAATGGACGTTGTCAACCGTATTTGGATGCGGGTGTTGATATTGTGTGCGAACGGAATTCATCCATTTTGTCGTCTTTGTATTACCCAGCTAATAAAGCGCCGAAGAAAAAGAATATCCGTTGCATGCATTTGCGATATATGTCAGATGTGCTTCGCCGCCTGCCAATACATGGCGGCCTCCTTGCCTTCTTTCAAATTCGAATGCGCCGTAGAAATGTAGTGCTTTTTCAATTCCGAGCAGTTCTTCCAGATTCGCAATAATTGTTATGCTTCACATATGCATCCACGTGTGTTGTGCTGCATGCCCTGTGGTTTTTTTTATGCCGTGACCGTCCCCATGGGGTCATTCGGTATAAAGGATTGTGTCGGATATGACCATGTGTTGCACACATTCGTGCGAGGTATCTCTTGAAGTGTCGGTGTTTGTTCTGTGCTATTCTGGCGCAACACAATCTCATTACAATCGGATCTTCCTGTTTACTGCTCTCCAGGGTTGTTGCCGTCATTTCATAATGGATGGTTTCATGTCAATTTCAGGGTTTGTTTTCCATCCAAAAACAGTACGGCTTCTTGTGGCTCTGGTCTTTCAAAACCGTTTTTCTGGTTGGTGGGAGGTGAATGTGCACGTCATCCCTACATCCTTGGCATGCATCGCCGGCAGCCTTGGGTTTGGTGCTACCCTTGTTGACCTCAGTTTGCTGGTGGTATTTCCACTTTCGATAATTACGGGCTCTCAGTTCGGGGATTCCGTTCTGCATCGGCAGTTTCGTTCAGTGCTGGAAAACATGTCGAGGGAGCGAGATGCACTCGCTCGATTCCATTCCAATGCAGGTACTCTTCCACTGACTGCCACTGCAGACGACGATGGGTATGCAGTTGTTCATGAGGATGAGCTGGTTACAGTGTTCCCGCTGGAGTTGGGTTCTCTGCTTGTTCAGAAAGAGGTGTATGACGAGGATGGGAATTTGGATTCTGGGCACTTGGAGAAACCCTTGGTTGGCGAGTGTGGAAGGAAGTGGAGAGTCCTTCCAGGAACATACCGTGTCCTTGGAAAAGAGAGAAGACAATCAGCAGGATCAGTCGTTACCCCTGGCACTGCAGCATCGGTCGTGCAACAGAAGGGCACAGTTCCTGTGAAACAAGAGGTGAGCACATCCACTACCTTCGTTACTCTTTCGGACTCGTCCTCGGAGGATGTTTCTGAGATTCCTCCGCCAGTGCAAACTCCCTTATTGGATGATGACGAATTGCGCGAGATAACAAGTGTCATTCCAAAATTGAAAGCCCTCGCAGGTGTGCCTGGGTGCAAGAGCGAGCTACGTTTTGTTGATTGGGAGTCCCTTCCAGTGCAACGTGTTCAATACGTGCCAGCTCAGTTTGATGGGGACATCTTGTTTGAGCTCAACCCTCCCACGTCTTCCAGTGGACTGGCTGGGCTTCTGCAGGGCATGGACAAGAAACATGACGGACATCCTTGGTGCAGGACAAAAACTTCGAACATCCATAACGACATTGGCTTGAAATTTCGGAGGTCGGTTTGCGTTGGGCATTGCAAGTGCCTGAATATTTCTTGCCCTCGGCTGAGAAACAGCGCTCAGCCAAACGAAAGTGAGTGGGAAGGTGTGCCCCTGAATCCTTTCACCCCAGGGCTTGCACCTCCCAATACCAATACTTTTGTGTGCAGGTTCTGCAAACTTTCCCCGTCCTGTGTTTCTGTTTGCCACGCTCGTATGTATCAGGTGGCACATCGATGCAAGACAATGACTCGTGCCTGCATTCATATGGGTGCACACGAGCATCCTGTGTCCAAAGGGAGTTGCAGGGATAGCGTGGACATCGCTAGAAATCTACTGAAGCAAGAGTTCCATAATGCCCCTTCTGCAACACCTTCTGCTATAGCGCTTGCAGCTAGCAAGGCATTCCTGGAAAAACACATACTGGGTGAAGGGGATTCGACACAGCCAATGCTGGATGCAGATTCCCTTGAGGCAGTCATGGACCATTTCTCCGTGTTGAGCTCTCCCAATATTCGAAACCAGGTGAATGCACTCAGAATGGGCACAGGCACTGCTGGATTCATGGACAACATTATGGACCTCAAACGGAGGAGTCGCTATGAATTCATTCAAAACAGTATGTTCCCTGGCCAGGGCTCGTCCAAAGTGTATTTGTTCAAGATGTCCGCTGTGGGCCAAGGCAGTGGTGTGAGCATTGTCCGCCGAATGCAACCTGGAGGAGATTTGGCTAAATGTTGGTTAATGTTTGATCACTGCAAACGGGTGAAGGGTTGGACAACCATGGCGTGCCATGTGTATGATCCAGCGTACCAGCGTGTGCTCTCCATAGCAATTTGTGATATGCAGTCGGAGGACACTGAATCCCAGATGCTCATGTGGAAGTCCCTCCTGACCGTCATGCAGCGCAATGGAATACAGAACACAAACTTTGCGGGCTTCATGGCTGATAGTGCACAGGCAAATTTCAATGCAGTGCGGCGCGTGTTTGGTTCTGGGGATCCTAAGGTCCCCATGGAAAATAGGGAGCGCACATGCCTCTTCCATTGGAGTCAATCTCTGGCACGTCATACAAAGCGCTGCATTCGCCCTGACCTTCAGTTGGAGCATAGAAGGCTCTGTCTGAAGTACAAGAATGCCACCTCAATGGGAGAAGCAGAGAGCACTTACCAGGCAATCCGGGCTTGGTGGTTCTCCGCTGGTGCTGCTACAGGTATCCACCTGAAGGAGTTGGAGGACTGGTTGGTTTTCTGGCACTTCAGGTACAGACAGTGGGGAGCTTTCATGACGACGGTAAGCCTCACAAGTTTTCCTTAAACACAAATTGCACTTTGCATCGTGCCTGTTCATTTGGGGTTGTTCGATTGTCACTTGAATAACCTCTACCATTTCTTTTCCTTCCTCACATTTCCATGCAATGCCTCCTGCAGGACATGTCCTTGGAGGACTTGGCCGACATGCCATCGTGTAATTTGGCAGAGACTGTTCACAACGCCTGGATGCAACAGTCTACCAAAGCAGGTCGTGACTTGTATGTGGCCACTGCTGATGACATGGTGCGGGCACTTACACAACAAACCAGGTACCGCAATTTTCTGATGGGACGGGGTGGAGGGAAGGGCCCCGATTCGACTTTGTTGATGCTAAGGGCTGCGAGTAGGTCCGGAGACCCGTCAAAGATGGCCAGAGCTCTAAACAGGTGCACTGAAGGTTCCCCTCTGCAATCCAGGCTCCCCCATTTGGAAGGCGAGGAAAGATTTGGATCATGCAAAAGGAAATTAAACACTCTTCCAGGGTCAGATGGAGATTCCCATAGGCCAGACAGGGTCAATTTCTCTGTGCCAAAGGTGTCTCCAGTGCAGACTAAGTCCTGTGCCGGCCCCTTCCCAGGTGGGTCCTCCTCCTGTGGAGCAGGTGCGGAACATGCAAGCATAGCAGCGGAAATCCCATTGGAGGAGGTGGTGGCCATGGTGCAGGAATCTGATTGCATTGATAGTGACTGGCATATAGAACGCACCCCACCAGGATCTAGAGTGGCTTGCATGGCAATTCGGACCCCCTCTTTCAAGAAATGCAAATCAAAAATATGCAAAGGCTCCAGGGGGACTCCAGCTCCAACATTCACAGGGTTGTTCCGACCTTATCATAGTGGGGAGTCAAAAGAGCACAAGTTTTGGTTCTGCCCAGACGATATGGCACGATGCGTGAAGGGAACAGTTCGTCCTTCCGTGATAATGAAGCCCCCTCCCCCCGCAATTTGGCCTGTGCAAATTGGGACATCGCTGTCCTCAACCGAGATAAGCATGCTGGAGGAGGGAGGGTTTTGTCTTGCACGGTCCCGGGTGGTGCCCTTATGCACTGTCGGCACAGATGTGCCACATGCTCCGACAATGCCTCCACCCGGTGCCAACTCCCACCCAACAAAAAGAGATGGAAAAACAGTGCGCCGTGTTGCTTCGGGTGCAGATCACGAATGCAAGATGGAATCGGCTAGAATTTTGCAGGCTACGGTGGCTCGTATCACCGAAGTCCCTTCCCCGGGTATGGACGGATTTACACAGTGCTGTCAATTGGCTCAGTTCTTCATGCCAAAGAATATCAAGTTACCATTGGGAATTTCCCATCGTGCACTTGTCCGGATTTTGTAACGATGCGTGAGGGCGCTCTCGGCATGAGAGGGAAGTGGGTCCCCTGCAAGCATCAATATTACATATACCTTGTAATTATGTGTTGCGACGGTAAGAGAGACCAATTCATTCACCAAGCCACACTAGGCTACGGAGAAGTCATCACCCTTCTGCAGCGGGACACCTCGCGTAGAGCTCCGCCAACTTCTCTTTGAACACATACGAGCCATGCCCGCTTCCCATGCTGGTTTCCAGGTTGCCGTGTGAAGACTTTTCATTTTATGACAAACATATACATTTCGTTCACTTGTGAGGGCAAATGCACTTGCGATTCATTGTAAGCGTCTCTCTGTGAATTGAAATAAACTGTGTCAATCATTCTGAGCTCAAATCTGACATGTTTACATATTCCTCTTTTTTGGCACGCATTGCAGACATGGTGCATGGTGGCCTCCTTTGTTTTGTCCACGGTAATAGGCCCTCTTCCTGCAATCCTCGCCTATAGGACCTGCTTCTCCAGCAGATTCATGCCGCTCACGCTTCCCTGAAGCGTGAGCTCAGCTCACGCTTCAAAGCTTGAACGTGAGCTCAGCTCCCAGGCTCACGGGGCTGGGCTCACGCCGTAGCTACGCTGCCATGGTAAGAACCCCAACATGCTGGTAAATGCTGTTCTTTCTCGTGATTTCAAACTCATGCACTGTGAGGCCTATAAGCGCATCAGTAGGGACCGGATCCACCCATTGATGACACAATGTCATGTGGGCCACCTTTCCTTTCCATGTGTTATTGGTACTGGCTATACCATGTCTGCCATTCCACTTAGTATAGTTTGCATTCTTGGATTAAAGATTAGCTCTGCTCGTGGCCTTGTGGTTACCATAGCTGATGGCACGGCATATAAACCCATTGGGTTGGTCACCTTACCTATCCGCATTAGTGGGAAAACTGTCTTGCTGACCTACATTGTCACCATGGGTGAACAAATTTTGTTGGGTCTAGATTGGATGATGGGTGTAGAGGCCAACATTGACATCATGAACAATCTCATGTGCCTTCACAATGGTGAAGGGCATCCTTACAAGGTGAGTCTAAGTTACTATTGCCACTGGGACTTCCATGGCCAACTATTCTCGTCTCAAGCTTAAAGCTGAGCAGATGAAGGAGCAGGCGGGTTTGCATTATAATTGGGCTAGATTCAGCCAGTTCCAACCACTTGGTGACAATTTATACCGGTGGCATTCCCTCCACCAGGTAAGAAGTCTGGCCCTCCCCTGCCTGTGGCAAAGAATACCCTGTTGTTACGTTCTCCAGTTGACTTCAGCATCCCTGCTTTTTCTTAGCGCATAGTACCTATAGGCTTAGCTTTTGCTTGCCTTGCAGGTCATTTCCTTGAGGTTGAGGGCTGGAAAAAAACTTACCCTCCAAAAGCACTGTCTGGTTGCTTCTGGGGTTTTAGACAGGGGATTCAAGGGAGAGGTCAGGTTACTAATTGCTAATCCTGAACGCATCAGCATCAGTGTCCGCAGGGGTCAGGTCCTTGCTAGGCTCATTGCTTCTCCTTTGTCTAAGTTGGCCTCTGTTCAGAAAGGTCTCAGTCTTCATGATATTGGGCTGGTGGACTCCCCTGTGGACCAACTTCAGGCATTTGCCTCTCATTCTGGTTCCACTAACAAAGGCACACTTACTCCTGAAGCAAAGCAACAGTTCCAGCAGGTCTTAAAGGATATCAAGGTGGGTAATCATCTTGCTCCCCAACAGATTAATCGCCTGCACTAGTTTCTCTGTGACAATCTCGACATCTTTAGTAAAGGACTTCATGACTTGGGCCGCACACTACAAGAGATGAGCATTTTTAGGACTACGGATTTGGCGGAGTCACAAAAATGGCACTAGGTATACGACTACAGAGCGCTGAAATGCGTTGCAGTCATAGTTTTATCACTTTGTAGTAATGGATATCACTACATAACTCCGGAAAGTTAGGGAGCATTGGTCAAACATTGTTGACCATGATGACAGGGATGGTTTTATGACTAGTGTGATATGTTTGACTACACGTGGACGACGTTTCATGGAATCTTGTGACTCCATGACTGAAGATGGTTTTACAGCTCTATTTATACGACTACATCCCTACACGTGTCATTTTGAAAGCACATACACGAATGTATTCATCCATTGGATGAGTTTATCCATTGATACATGGCATGTAAACTTATGAGTCCCTTACTGCAAATTGTTTCATAACTCTATATATATGACTACATCACTATACGTGTCATTTAAAAGGCATATACATTAATGAATTCATCCAATGGATGGGTTCATCCATCCGCCTATACGGTGTGTCGATTTGATATCTATTCAATAAATTGGACCTGGATGGACGTGGCTTAACAAGCATCGCAAGATATATGAGATTAAAATATGCAATGGTCATGGTTGTACAAGGTTAGATCATGTGATGGAAATTATTTTGAATCGTTAGATTTTATAGGATCTAACGGTCTAGATTGTTTAAGATCTAACAGTTTAAGATTACACCGCCGAACTTTACACCGGGCTGGGACTTAGGCTTTTTTGTCTCCTGCGTTTCACCATCTATTTGATGTTGTGTCATGGAACGCGATGATCGCAGGATATGCAGGGGCGTGGGATGGAGGCTTTGCAGACCTTCCTACTCTTGAGCAAATGATGCAGGAAGGAGAAGATGAGGAAGAGAGGAGACGAGGAGAAGATCCCAACATTCTTGCGAGCTCGCCGTTCTTGGGAGAGTCAGCTTGGTCTTAGTAGGCCATGTTTCAATCTTTGTCTGCTCAACTGCACCGTGGTGGTTCGATCTCACATACCAATCCGACATTACCTGACTACAGATACAAGCAGCACACACAAGAGGTCCTTTTGGGTTGATGGTCGATCAAATCCTCCATGGGTCATGACACAAGGTAAAAGACAATGTGGTGAGGATACCTTCTTCTTCGACCTATTTCAGCCTGTTTTGCCCTCTCAGACTCGGCCCTGAGATGCATATTGAATTTTGCAAATTAGCTCGTTGGGTGGATCTGTGGTTGTTTAGAGTGACTTTGACAAGTTCCTGCTAATGTGGCAGCATGAAAGTATCCAAAAACATGTAACAGAGATGAGGATAAGCTTTGGATTCCGACCCCAGTCAATGGCGGGACAATGGAGACAAAAAGGTGAGTGCATGTTGGACTACACTAGAAGAAGTATATGCAATTTAGGACTATATCAATGGCCTACCTGCCCTCATCACTAGACTGAAATTTAAACTCGGGGTGGGAAACTACAAGTGCATCCACGAGCTACCACACTTAACATACATGTTGACAAGGGTGTTGTGTAGAAAAGCATTTAATGCCTTCAATCCACTTAATATAATGTGAGCATATGCACCTGATTTTCAGTTTGCAGGCCTTTCAGCTTGATGCTCTTATGCTTGAGATAGGGGACTTAGGTATCTGAATATGCTGAAATTATGCCTAGCTGGTTGAAGTCTGTAGAGCCTCTTTCAGTTGCAGGATGGGGAAGGCAAGGGGCAAGGAGGCGGGGGAAAAATAGAATACTGTTCAGTATGACTCTTGGAGCAATTCCAGCTTAAAATGTGATGATGTCACCATTGGGGCATGGACCTCTTGGTCGTTTACAAGGGACTTGGGAGGGTCAACATGATCAGCCTGTGTATGAAGGCTCCCTGGAATTTTATAACCAGATGTCATTCTGAACATCCCCTAGTTCTGGACATATATGCCAATGTCAAGGGAGTGTTCAACACTATGGCTAAACGAGATGTGGTGTCGTGGAGTGCGATGCTTGCAGGGTATGCACAGCACGGGTGCGGGATGGAGGCTTTGGATACCTATGAGCAAATGATGGGGAAAGGGGTGAAGCTCGACCACATCATTTTAGTGTGTGTTTACAGTGCGTGTGCAAGCGTGACAGCCTTGGAAAAGGGCAAAGAGGTGCATGGTTGCAACACCAAAGCTGGAATTGTACCATATGTGATTCTGAACAATACCTCGTGGACATGTATGCCAAATGTGGGAGCATTGAGGATGCGGAGGGGAGCCTTCAACACTATGGCTGAGCGAGATGTGGTGTTGTGGAACGCGATGCTTGCAGGATGTGCACAGCAAGGGCGCGGGATGGAGGTTTTGGAGATAGGAAAGTATCGAAAAACAGTTAATTTAGACGAGGAGAAGCTCTGGAATGAACATGTTTCCGACCCCAGTCAATGGTGGAACAATCCAGGCAAAAAGGTGAGTTCTTGTTGGAAGCAGATGCAAGTCAGCATAGGAACTAGTGTGATAAGTAGGGTTGGGGTGTTTGCTCGAATACTTATAGGCTGTCATTGTCAGCTGCTAGCAGCAAGACAATGATGTATGCATGATTTGTGCATAGGCAAGGATAGTTGAAGGAGCAGGCATAGAGTGTAGGTCCAGATTCATCCAAGAGAGCCGGATTTCAAGCTCCAGATTACCTATGATTCCTTGTGGATCAGTAGCTACAAGAAACCTGCATGGGTAGATGATAGACTGGAAGCCACAGCAGTAGGGCACAATTGATAAAATCAGGCACTGCTAATGAAGGCACCTTCTTCAACACATTTCACCCTTGTTTTTCCCTCTTATCAGAATTGGCCCTAAATTTTCATGTTGGATTCTGCAAGTTTGAGTTCCTTTGATAGTTTGGAGTGACTTTGACATGATACTGCCAATGTAACAATAGGAAGTATCCAGAAACAGGTAACAGAGATGAGGATAAGCTATGGAATGAATACTTTTCTGACCCCAGTCAATGGTGGGGCAATCGAGGCAAAAAGGTGAATGCCTGTTGGATTACAGAGAGTAGCAGATGCAATTGAGCATATGAACTAGTGTGGTAAGTTGAGTTGGTTGTTTCCTAGAACAAATATAGGCTGTCATTGTCAGCTGCTAGCAGCAAGGCAAGGATTTATGCATGATTTGTGCAGAGGCATGGATAGGTGAAGGAGCAGGGATAGAGTGTGGGTCCAGATTCATGTACGAGGGCCAGATTTCAAGCTCCAGATTACCTATGATTCCCTGTGTCGAATGATAGCTACAAGAAACCTGCATGGGTAGATGGTCAACTGGAATTTGCCGCAGCAGCGACACAATTGATAAATCAGGCACTGGTAACGAAGGCACTTTCATCAATAGCACAACGGCTACAAGTGGGTAGATGGTCTACTAGAAACAACAGCAGCAACAGCACAATTGATAGAACAAGATACTACTAATGAAGGTACCTTCTTCAACATATTCCACCCTGTTTTCCCCTGCTATCAGAGTCGTCCCTATATTTTCATGTTGAATTCTGCAAGTTAGCTCCGCGTTAGTGGATCTCTGGTGGTTTTGGAGTGATTTTGACATGTTATTGCCAATGTGGTCGACAGGAAAGTATTGAAAAAATAGATAACAGAGACGAGGAAAAGCTCTGGAATGAATACGTTTCCGACCCCAGTCAATGGTGGAACAATCGAGGCAAAAAGGTGAATGCTTGTTAGAAGTAGACGCAAGTCAGCGAGTATGGTAAGTAGGGTTGGGGTGTTTGCTGGAACAATTCTAGGCTGTCATTGTTAGCTGCTAGGAGCAAGGCAATGATATATACATGATTTGTGCAGAGGCATGGATAGCTGAAGGAGCAGGGATAGAGTGTGGGTCCAGATTCATCCAAGAGGACCGGATTTCAATATCCAGATCATTACCTATGATTCCCTGTGGAAGGATAGCTACAAGAAACCTGCATGGGTAGATGATCAATTGGTTGGTTTTGAGCTGAAGAGCACAACCCCTGCAGGGATGTCTCTCCATCTGTAGATCTTTTAGGAAGTGGAAGGCTAGGGCCCAGCTTTTTTACGATAGTGTTAGCTGATTTTCAATTCTTCTCCTCAGCTCGGTGCCTTTCTGTTTCCAAGTTATGGCAGTAGTTTCTGGCTGCAGTCTCTTTTCTTGCTAGATTCTTTAGCTCTATGTAGACCCCCTTCTTTGCTTGCCTTCCTTCTTACTACTCTTTCTTGTCTTGGTACGCGAAGCTGTGTCTTCCTTTTTCAGCCTCTATGGCACTCTATCCAGAGGTTATTTTTTCCTCTTTGTATCCAAGGACATTTTATGTCCATTACCTATAAAGTTCTGGAGGCCACTGTCCCCACTGTCCCTCTTTGTTAACAATTTTTAAAAATTATTATTTATAAAAAATAAAAAATAAACAACAATGGCCTCCATTCTATTTTCCTAGAAACCTAATGAGAATTTAAATCAATTAATAATCTAAATATTATAACTGTATGTTTTAATTTATTAAATTAAAATATTATTAAAAAACCTCTTTAGTCATGAAGTTATATACTCATGACTACATCATGGCATCGTGGCATTATATGATACGATATTCTTTCCCACGTGTAGATCATATATGTTGTCCATGTGGACACGTGTCACATCTCTGACGCCTCTCCAATGGAGTCATATACTTTGTAGACATGTAGTCATATAGTTGTGACTACATCGCTCTCTGTAGCATGACTCCAGGTGCCACGCACGCAGTCACAGCTATGACTTGCAAAACGCAGTCCTAAAGATTAGTCGCTATGGCAGGGCTTTTTTCACTGCAGAGTGATGTAGTCATGAACGCATATAGGACTGAAAAAATAGTCATATGCGCAGTCACAAAAACGCTCATCTGTTGTTCCTTTAACTGCTGCTGCTAAGGATAAAACTGCCTTCACCTACAGGATGGGCCTCTTCCAATTTGCAACCATGCCTTTTGGTCTTTGCAACGCCACTGCTACATTTCAACGCCTTATGGACATTGTTTTAGGCAACCTTTGTTGGGAGTGTGCATTAGTTTACATTGATGACATCAACATTTATTCTACAACGTTTGATGCTCATCTGCTGGATTTGCAACGGGTTGTGTGCGGACTTCGTGCAGCCAGGCTTAAAGTTAAAGCCAAGAAGTGTGATTTTTGTATGGAACAGCTAAATTTCTTGGCCATCTGCTTTCTGCTGCTGGCATCCGTCCTGACCCAACTAAGATCCAAGTTGTGTGGAACTATCCAGCCCCTAGGGACAAAACATGTGTTAAGGCCTTCTTGGGCTTGGGTTCTTACTATCATCGCTTCAATTTTCAATTTGCCAAACTAGCTGCTCTACTCACTCGCTTGTTATCCAAGGATGCTCGTTTTGTATGGGGTATCGCTGAAGCATCCGCCTTTGAGAAACTCAAAATTGCCCTCACCTCTGCTCCTGTGCTTGCTTATCCTCATTTTACCTTGCCATTTATCTTGCAAACTGATGCCAGTGATCTAGCTATCTCTGCAGTGTTGAGCCAGATTCCAGATTCAGGAGCATGCCATCGCCTACGCCTCTCAACGCCTTGATAAACATGAGCGTAATTACTCTATCACTAACAAGGAAGGCCTTGCATCTTTGGAGTCAAATATTTTAGGCAATATTTACATGGCTGTCATTTTACCATTGAAACTTATCATCCACCTTTAAAAGCCTTGCTAACCCCTCGTGAACTCACTGGCAGATTAGCTCGGTGGGCTCTATTCTGCAAGGCTATGACTTTACCATCTCCTACAAACGTGGGAAGGATAATGTTAATGCAGATGCTTTGACTCGAGGCGAATCCAAAATCCCTGCACCTTACACTACCTTAAATGATCTAGTCTCCCCTGCTGCACACTCTACATCACCTGCTGTGTCTGTTTCAGAGCCCTATGCCTTGTGTCATTTGCTGGACTATCCTTATGTTCCTCCAGATTTGCTTGACACTTGGGATCTTCTTCAGTTTGATGTTGGTTGAGTCTCCCCTAATATTGGCATGAATTCTAGTCTGGTATCTTGCAGAAGGGTCTGGTACTTTCCCTTACCTTAGAACTGCTCATCTTGTCTTGCGCCTGCCTTGGTTTGTTTCCTGACCGAGGGACTAAGCTGAGCCTTACAGCTTGCTTGCCTCCTCATAGGCAGCCAACTGAAAATGAAGTCAGGATTACGAAAGGAAGAGAATGGGGGTTGCCACTTTCTTCTCGCCTACACTAACCTATTGTTGTGTGGCCATGAGTGATGTAGGCATGGATGATCCATTATATGATGCTCTTCTCCATAGGTGCAAAACCGGCACCCACCTTAGTGGCATATTTAAGCTGCTCATGAGGCAAGTCAACTATCACTTACCCAGCCACCGGGAAAGTGAAAGGAGATTGTTCAGAGTCATTGCTTTGGAAGGTACCTCTGTTGTGGAAGTCCCTTCTAGGTCCGCTAATATCCCTGCTTTGCTCGAATTGTACCATGCTTCTATTTATGCTGGCCATTTGGGGGTTGCTAAAACTGTCAAGCAATTACAGGAGCAGTATCATTGGAAAGGCTTAGTTAAAGATGTTTCAGCTTTCATTGTAAGGTGTGTGCCATGTCATGCTAAAACCATCCTACATAGAACCAAAGCTCCCTTACCTTTACAGCCAATCCCGGTGACTGAACCATTTGCCAGGGTTGCTTAGATCTAGTCGGACCCCCCCCCACATCCAAGGGCCATGCATACCTTGCGGTTGCTACTGACTACCTGACAAAATGGGTTGAGCTCCGACCTCTGATTGCTAAGGATAGTGATGAGGTGGTGCAGTTCTTCTTTGATAAGGTGATTCTTCGTCATGGTTGCCCTCTGGAAATCCTAACGGATCAAGGTACAGAGTTCTGCAACTTACTTATGGAATTGTCTTGTTTAATCTCAACACTAAGCATGCCGTTACTGCTCCCTACAATCCCCAATGTAATGGTTTGACAGAACGATTTAACAAAACTATATTCCAGATGCTCAAGAAGAATGGGGCACTCATTGATGAATGAGATATCCACAATTCTCTGTGAGTCGAGAATTGGGTGTAGAGCTTGAGAGCTTCCCGCCTCCTGACAAGCCAAACCCTCTACGGTTGTGGGAACTGGTTAAGGGAGGGACATCGATTCTGCTTGCTAATCTAAGGCCTTGAGTTCTGCCAGCCCCTACCCGGGATCCCACTTGGGAAGAGCTCATCACGGGTAGATCTGACTCTGAATTCCCTTTTTGTCCGAGTGATGTATTGATCTTTCTGGGGGTGTGTTTTCGGCGTGAAACAGTAGATCTCGATAAGGCTGAAGAAGCTAAGACAATCCGCTCATATGCTGTTGGTGAAAGAAAAGGTAATGCGCAGCACCGTGCGCGTGACTTTTTGGCTAAAGGGTGAAGAGGAATTGTGGGCATTCTTGGGAAAATGAGTGTACCTGTTGCACAAGCATCGCTTCATCATATCCCACTGTGTGTCTAGGTGGGATTCGCAGCTTTGTGCCCCTTCGGACAGGTAGCCGTGTACTCCTCTTCTCATGCCTGTATTTACAAGATCTATGCTAGAAAGGGAAGCAGAAGAGACGATGGGACTGAGTGAGTTGGAAAAACGTGCAGCGGAGGAGAGGGAAGAGACGGCTATTTATAGTAATTTATATATTTATATTTCCTCCCTCTTACAACTTCTTAGGGCCACCATCTGAAAGTTTATTTAAAGATAGATGGCCATGATTTACAAATGGATGTATGAACATTTATCGATAACAAAATTTTAGTAAATAGTTGTATGAACGTCTATCGAGGACAAAATTTTGTTTTAAATGTAATAAATGGTGACAACTTACAAATTTTGTCGATACATAACAATAAAGAGTGCATGTGATTCATAAATGTAATGACCAAAGTTGATACATTTATTGTAATAGTTGATTTTTTTTATTTTCCTTAGGACTCATTAGGGTCGCCCTAAGGAGTCCTAAGGTCAATTGACATGTTGGGATTGTGGAGGACCCCATGTTAAGAGAGATTGCCCGGAGAGAGGCAAAGGGCCGGCACAGGCACAGCCTACACAACTACAGTGTGGGCATTGTGGCAAGTATGGGCATGAAGAGGCCCATTGTTATGACTTGCATCCTGAGCTACGGCCAGGCCAATTCCAAGGAAACAATGGTGGCCGAGGACGAGGCAATGTAGTCCAGAGAGGTAGATGAGGCAGAGGTCCCGGTGGAGGTCGTAACCAAAACCAAGGAGCACAAGGTCAAGGTCAAGGTCATGACCAAGGCATGGTAGATAGGCTTGCCCAGCTAGAACAACGTCTTGCTACCATGGCCACTACTCATGTTGCGTCAGCTCCAAGGCTTGAGGTTCAAGCCCCACCTGCACAACCTCCTATGCATAGGGAAGACCAGATTGGTATGGGCTTCATGTGTGGGGTCGCACTTGCAGGACCATTGCATGTGGACTCTGCAGCTGCTATCACTCGAGCAGCAACGCGTGCTCCTGAGCCAAGAGGAGCAGATGTGGATTTTGATCCACAAAGGGGGGAAGCAAGTCGACAGAAATCTCCAGCGACATTCTCGTCGTTTTCATGTGGATTGAACGCCAAATGAGGAACACCGTCGCTAACAATATGTGCAAACAATCTCAACAATTATATATACTTCAAGGTGTTTGATACTGCGTATGTTCATGTAGCTGATTTCTATAGGAGTCTTTTTGCTATTCCCATTCCAACAACATCAGGTCCACTGAGACTGTCATATTCCGAAATCGGAATCAGACACCACCTACATGAAACCATCAATTAAGAATGAAATCCCCAGTTTATTCAATCACAGCCCGGAGAAATATCTCAAGCTGCTGACCAACTACTTGTGGGCTAGGGTGTTTCTCTAGAGTCGCATACAATGAATCGAAGATCTAGTTCTCAGCTGACATGTAGTTGATGGTTTTATATTGGTCAATGATGGTGGGCCGTGGCTGATACGGGAGTCTGACTATGACAGTCTCTAGGGACCTGATACTATTTGCATGGGAATGGCAAAACGACTACTATACAATTCAACTACAGGAACAACAATAGCATCAAACACCTAGCAGTAAATAAGATTTTTGACATTGCTTGTGACAGCTCCAATCGGTTAGTTGATGGTTGGTCAGTTGGAGATTATTTAGTTGGTGATCAGTTTACGAGTGCTTTACAGTAAATCGTCAGAAGTACCACAGCCCGTCACAGATGAACCTCGACTGGTCACCCGTCACTATTTCCTTGAAGATTTTGTAGAAAACGTCACTCTCTCCATCAACATACTCGTCACCGAGCCACTCTCCAGAAGCATACGAGCAGCATACTTACCCCCCAATTGGATACTTTCAGCATCTTACTCCAGGGTGAGTTACTTGGACATTATGTTTTGAAGAGCATACGAGTAATTCATCATCTTCGCGATTCACTGAAATTCTGCAAGACCACCAATTCTTCGAGAAGTACAGCTGAACTTCGGTCGCACAAGACATTGTTGGTTGGTGTAATATTGGAGGATATTTTTTGTGAGGTCATCACCATATCAACGATTCTCGAGACAGCATTTCATGGACTTCTTCCATCTTCTGCTGACAAAAACCTTCGGAACAACGGAAGAATACAGATTTGAAAATGGTCCCTCCAACCTTGTCAAAATATCGTGATTTTGGGAAATGACTTTCCTCAAAATATTTTCATCATAAGTACGTCGGCCGACATCGTCTTGTGTTAACGGAGTTCAGCCCTCCTTCTAGAAGTTGATACTCTCATTGACATGGTTTACGTTACTTGTATTGGTCCATGCCGCATGGGGCAAGACTTACTCAAATTGACATGGTTCTGAAATAAAATCTGGTTGTTTATCATCAATGTCTCCCCATTGTCTTTCATTTCATTTCATGGTATTGTGTCATTGTGCCATGTTTTGCTCACATATTTGATTGATTTGTCTTGTACGTTACATAATAACGGCCTTCACAAGCTCAGTCGCGGTTACGAATATGACTGGTGCTCCAATCATCCATTAGGCCGCGGATCATGAAGCGAGTTATCACCCGACATCCGTTTTCTTAATTTATTTTTTAACGTATTGGAAACACCTGGGAGCGACAGCTCACAAATCAGGCCCCCTTAATAGTATAACCTCTTTCACAGTAACCCCGCCATGTGGTGTTGGAATGGGACACCGCCCAGGAACATACCACACTCGTCAGTAGCAAGATTTGACCCCATAATCATCTGGGTGGCACTCAGTGCACTTCACCAACTGAGCTACTGACTGTTGGTATCTCATTCAACTCTTACTAAACGTCGAGTGAACAGTGGAACTTGCTTTATGAGCCAAATAGAAACTATTTTTTCTCCTGAAGTTTATACATAATGTTTCTTTATTGCTCATATTATATATTAATAGACAAACAATTATTTATATCTTTATATTTATATTTAAAATGATCCATTTAAATTCATTTAAATGATTTAAAAAAACATATTCAGATATTTCTCCTTATTTCTGGACCAAACTTTAGTCCAGATTTACTTAAAATTGTGTTTTTTCCCAAAAGACACAATGTTTTAGCTGTGTCTATCAAACGTAAATCAGGAACGATGACCTGATCTAGGACTTTTCGGCCTCCTAGGCATTGAAAAAATATGGCACAGATGCATAATCGCAGGCCGCTGAGGTCCAGATGCTAATAAATGCCTGAGAGCTATGGGAAATTTGTCATGTTCCATGAGAAATTGGGAATCGTGGGCTTTTAGATGCTGACGCTCCATACTATTTCATGAAAAACAATTTTGAGGATTAGAAGCAAACATCAATGGCAATCTTAAGCAACTAATTCTCTCAACGAATTGCAATTTTCTTCCCTAGTAAATACATATGGAGCAGTAGGTTTCCACGCTCTCAATTGCAAACTTCGAAGGGCCATATTCTTTTGTTGGAGTTCCAAGAGCAGTGTTCTTCAACCACAAATCAGCTCTTACTCCCTTCTCTTTCTGATCCATTTGCACAAAAGGTGTGTCGTCTAATTCCCCTGATAATATTCAATGAGTACCTTACATGTGTTCTTCTCGACATGCATGGGATCGCATATATGGCAAATCCTTAGATGTTTCCAGTATGGTAGTTGGATTAAAATAAAGAGCATCTTAATGCAAGTTGAACTTACCTGTGTCGCTCACTGAAGCCACTTCACTTCATAGAGTCGTCAAGGGGAGTGATGGTTTTTAGAAACATAGCCCAATTATGTGGATGTCTTGTGGAAGGGATGACTTGCAGGGAGTAGCACCCTATTGTTGTCGTACACACACTTGTATATAAGTGCATCCGAAATACCTGCTTGTGAGTTGTTTACCTCAAGCTGGACAAACATGCTACCCAGCTACCTTACATCTAGCCACAAATATTCCATATCCTGCTAAGTCATGGATGGCCCATAATAGTATCCCTCGCAAATTGAATCGTTGAAAGCCTGTCATAGAGGCTTAAAGTAAGAAAGTTGGTAAATGGTGTGTCTCAATATATATACGTGAGCAAAGATTGTGGCAGTAGAATATAATAGATGTGAATCATCTTATCCGATGATTTTGACGCATCAATTGCGGGAACTCCCCTCCAAAGTGCTTGAAGTTCATCAATCCATAGTATGCGCTTCAAGTTGAAGAGGAGGCGAATTAAGAAAGTACGGTTTGTAATATCCGTGTGTTTCAAAAAGTCAGGGCTAATGAGAACCACACCGTAGACCACTGAGAGGGACCTATCTTCAACATCATGCACAAAAGTCACCTGCCAGTGATCCCCACTCCCGAGTGAGTAGTGTATCAAAGTGCCAAATTATGGATCAGCCCAGAAATAGAAAGTAAAGCTCACATACCTTGCCACCAGCATGAGCATCAATAAAGAACACATATAAAATGAGCTTGAAGGTTGACATGAAAACACACCAGCATTGTTTTGTGAGATCAAATCTCCTACTGAGGTACTTGCTACTTGTTACTAGAAAGAATGGAAAAACTCAAGGTAATACTGATTGTGTTTGCACGGAGGTTTGTCATTTCAACCCAAATGCTTGTATAAGCATGAAAGAGATGTGAATGAAAGCCTTTCATTCATGGAACATCCAGCATAGCCATAGAAGTGCAACCTAAGAGGAAGAGAAAACCACTGCCCCCAAAGGAGATGCAAGTCTTGAGCCAGGAAAGTACTAGTGTTGTACTAGTTTATCCCCTTTGCGCCTGGGTATGTGTGTAGTGGTACGAGTAAGGGTTACTTTCCATGTGACCCGTTCTCCCGTTCTGTTGATGTCACAGGAAGGGAGAATGGGTCCAAGCACCCTATTCCATGCACTTCCATGGACTTCGAGACCCGTGCAGGGCTTGGCCGGGTCCCGTGCAGTGGAGCCCTCACTTTTGGTGAGGCGTTGGGCGTAGGGGTCCCGTTCTCCATGGTTGACCTACTCTAGCCAATATTTTTCCTCCCATGACTTGCTAAATAGGTCACCTTCCTCGACACATTTCCGTGCCATACTTTTTTGGTCACACACGTGCAAAAGTGCCGGTGGAAACCACCGGACGGGTTCCGTTCCACGGTGGTGCATGGAAAGGGGTGTGAGTGGATGTGACCCATGGTCAAACCTATTTTTGGATGATGTCATGTAATGGGAACGGGTTTACATAGAAACTAACCCTAAGGGTATTGTAGAACATACCAGTTGGATATGTCTTGGGGCTTATACCCCGGCTATACCCTAGACCCCCGGGTTTTCAACATTGGACCTACCCCCTACCTACCATACCATACCGGCATGTAGCCCAGTGGTAATGGGCACATACCACGTTGGATGTGGTTGTGGGTTCAAACCACGGTCTGGTGTGTCATGAGGGTGTCCACCTTTCAGCTGGAAGGCAGGAGCCCTTGTGGTGAAGTGACACCATAAGTTACGCTCCCTTCGGAAGGCGTCACATATATATGTTTTTTTACCAGTCTAAGTATGAACTATTTTCATATTCGGCTTGAGACCCGTATTGAGGATTAATGACCCCAAGCTAGCATGGATGTGTAATGATACAATTTTTTTGTGTCTTGGGGCTTATACCACGGCTATACTTGGGACCCCCGGGTTTTGAACATTGGACCTACCCCCCTACCTACCATACCAGTCTAAGTATGAACTATTTTCATACTCCGCTTGAGACCCATATTGAGGATTGATGACCCCGAGCTAGCATGGATATGTGTAATGATACAATTTTTTTGTGCTTATCCTCATTCACATTTGTGCAATGTAAAAAAAATAGCACTATGTCTTTGCAAATTTTACCAAAAAATATTGATCTACATATCATATCTTTATACATACATAATATATACTCCTAATTATGTACATACCATACCCTTGCACATATAGACATATAGACTAGTGTTGGTCTGGTATCTTGAATTGGAAATACCAGAAGGGTCCTGGTATGAAGTGCTGAATTTTTTTTAAGGCAGGTAGGTTTTCCAATAATGCAGCCCCTGATTTTTTCAAGATGAATCTGGTATGCATAGAGTGGTTTAAAAAAAAAAATCAATCCGGATATGAGCAATGGTATCTGAATGTCAACAACCTAGAAATATGACCTTGGATATGGTATTAAGAAAATAATAAAATAAAAATGGTACTAGTATTCAAATTCAAATTCAATATTGAAATGGCCATTTGAACCGTTCAAATGGCCATTTCAATATTCAAGAGTACCACAAGGGAACCTGCACATCTCATAGGATACCAACCCCCATGTATCTGGGTTTCGCCAGGTATCAACCCGGGTCTCTCCTAACCTAACCTACTGTTCTCTGTTCCCGTAAACATTTAGTACCCTATCAGAAGGTTCTCGAGTTCCCTGGCGGCCCCCCAAACCCTAACTGGCGGCGGTTAGGGTTCTCCTTTCCAGAGCTCGACTCGTTGCTGCAAGTCTGTTCGGGTATCATGTTAATATGCACTGGGGTACTTTGTAATGTACAGTAGAGATTTAGAGCTAGGGGCATATACTAGCTATTTGATTATAACAATGACACTTTGATCTTCATTTGCGAGACACTATGGATGCAACAATTCTGATTCAGTGTATACTGATATAGACCTAGTATCTCCATTTAAAATTTGACAAGTATGTCCCACATGGCAATACTCATACCAGCCATGTACCCTACCCATGCCACTGTGGATCTACACTGGGCCTACCAGCTTGGCTTTAGAGGTCCATTAGGCATACTAGGACCAGTCTGGTATGTCAAAATGGACAAGCCAACACGCTCTTTCAATATCCAGTTGTGTCCGAGTTCACTTGCAGATACATAGCACGTGGTATTTGTCAGAGTAGAAAGGTTTCTCTGCGATTATGGCTTGCAAAGTTCAATTTGGGATACCTTTCTATGCATCTGAAATTGTTGGAGTACTAAGCTGCTAGTTTCGGGGGTGCACTGACATACACGTAGCCATGTGTGCATTCGCGGTATATTACAATGCGGATGATTAACTCCATCAACAATTATCTCTTTTCTTCTCCCAAGAATTCATAATCTGTGATTTGAAGAAGGTCTCTGTACAATGCAGAGCATTGTATGTTGGCAATGTATGACATTGTATGCTGGCAATGCATAGCATGCCAGAACAACTCAATATTGATCTCTAATAGTATGGTCAATTCATAAGTCACGCAACGTCTCCAGCCATGGCTGCATGCGGTCTTCATCTGTTAATGAAACCCCATTCTTCATCTCTAGAATTGACAACAATACAGAACACCACCACAATTGGCTTCAAGCTGATTGCTTTATCCATCGTTTTCCCCTTTTTCTACTTGCCTCACATCAACCTATTTTTTCTGGCTTGTGATCCACATCTTTCAGCTCCTTAAGTCTTTGGTATCTATCCACCCATTGCAAAGCTCCCCAGAAACGAGCTTTATTCATTTCACTGTTCTTATGCAATGAGAGGGTTTCGGCTGCTAGGTGTGTTGCAACCAGTGTTGGGTGGTTCTTGCATTTGTGAAGGAACCTTCGGTTCCGATTCCACAATCATGGTTGCTTCCCTATAGAAAACTAACTGGTGGTTATTCTAGTTTCTTGTACACGTCATTGTAGATTTGGTGATACAGCCCCTCGTTCTGGGACGCTTCTAACGCCACTCCTGAGTTGTAGGTATCCAAGAATCACTGCTGAGGAAGTTGTAGCTCAGCTGGAGAGTATACGACTGCTGAGCTTGAGCCTGTCTTACCCCCCCTTGAACGTATTTCTAATTTCCTTATTTCCAAGACTCCCGGCCCACTCTGCTATCTTTTCAGATAATTAGCCTGACATGCTAGTCCAACAATGACTACAGACCAGGAAATGAACACAAAGGACTTGCCTTGTCGCCGTTCAAGGACCATGATGATACATGGATTGCCCAGGTTCATGTATTTGTCAGCACCCTTGTAACGTAGTTCCCGGCTCACGAACAATGTCTGCGAGGGAACCTTCTTCGTCAACATGTTTCAGCCTATTACCCTCTTAAACGAGTCATCCCTAAGTTTTTGTGTTGAATTTTGCAAGTTAACTCTTTGGAATTTTTGGCTGTCATTGTTCGCTGCAGGCGCTTACAGCAAGGAACAGAAGCACATCACTACTGGGCAGTTCTTTTGTCGCTACTTGCCTCTACTCCATTATAGTCAAAGGAAAAAATACAGGCATTGTATGCAGCTTGGTGTCCTTCTTTTACAGTCACCACCCTGCAGCCCTTTTTTGGGAAGTACTTGAGGATTTATCAGCGATAATTTGGTCTCCTTCGATAGCAGGTACAGGAGCGAGGATTCTACCGGCTGAGGGCTGAGTGTTGGGAGGAATTTAATCTGTTTTTCTCTCATTTAGAACTATGTAAATGAGCTGATTATGAAACCTACCTAGCTTCAATCCTCCCCTCCATCTTTGCTCGACCATCTACTGATGACAAGGCTACCCACCTAACACACGCTCTATGGGATGCAGCACTGCGTTCCTTCCCAGTCACTCTCCCATCTACCTCCTCACCCCTCTCCACCCGTAGATATGCACCTTTCTATGACAAAGAATGCAAAGTGCTAGATGTCACATCAAATCTCTACTTGAATAGATATCCATTCCTCTACACAGTCCAAAAACCTTGCTCTCAAGCACTGTAAGTCCCTCATTAGATCCAAAAAGAGAGCCTTCATTCTCAAGCTCCAATCTTCTTTTTTGCAAAAGTCAGATCTTCTCCTCGTTCCTTTTGGTCCCTCCTTAAACCTCACAGAGACCCACCTGCGATCACTGACATTCACGGCTGGCATGAGTATGCCCAATCTTTGTATCATTCCCCAAACCAAACTCCCTCTCCCATAACCTCTAAACCCCTACACTTCTCCCTCTTTACTACAACCAACGTCAGCAAGGCAATCAAGAAGCTGCGAAATGGCAGGGCATACGTATCGCTACACAACTGCATCGTTGTCCAAACCACACCACACATATATGCACAATAAAGTAGTCTGCCACAATTAATGGCAGCCAACCCCGTCTCACAAACATTAATGCCGCCACTGTCGCCTAGACCTGATGCAAGACATGATCGCAGAGCAGGCTACGCGGCTGATCCTTCCTTGTGCACATCTATCTCCGGTCACACATGTCGCATCTCATGCTTCTGCTGCTGATCAACTTTTCCTTGTTGGACAACAGCTTACGCACTTGCTAGAAAATCTAGCATGACGTTCTTCACGCTCACTGGCGTCTTCTAACGCACCTTAGGACGGCCTCCACCTTGGCTGGCCGATACTGGCCATTCCAGCTTGAGTCGGCATTTTGTGTCTTCACAAAACCAGCCTCTTCACAAAACCAAACGACTCACCAACACCTCTGGAGCCTGATCAGATAACCACTCTTCACGTATACCATAGCAGTATGGGAAAAACGGGCAAACTAACGAACTAAATGGTGCTTACTGAACACTTCAGCAGCCCGCCCGGACAATGTCTGATCCTTCCAACACCATTGCCACACACATAGCTCCCAGTGCAGCTAGGGCAGAAGTGAGCCGTCGAATGGGCCTTGCTGCAAGTTGCTTGCCAGTACTGGTACTACTCCGCCCTATCCTCCCTGTCCTAGCACTCTTGAGTTCAACTTGTGACATGTTTGTGGCTGCACAGAGCCTAAGAGTCTGACCAAGCCTCCATTCAGCCCCTTGTAACTCGGGTGTGCTATGCTCTGGCTACCATGCAAGCTTTACGACTGTATTATGTGGCTGCTTCAACGCCACCCGACTGCTCTTTTTGCCTGCACTGTCTCACCAAGTTGTAGCAACCGCTATCCCCTGTTGCAAGATCACTTCATCGCCCATGCCACTAGGAGGCTAACTACTGGCTGACCAGGCTCCTTTCCTTGTGCACATAAACATGCTAGGCTTCAGATTCTAACAACGACGTTGCAGCTTCAGCCTTTTGCCTCTCATGAGCTGATCGCTCTATAAGGATTTTAATATTGTCAACTTCTAGAAGTTCATTCACTGACCCCTGTCCAAGATTCTCTGCAATGGCTCTATGGCATATGTTGCCCAACCATATTTGGACACTCCAGAACGAAAACTTCAGAACTAGTTGATGGTATTCATTGGGACGGCAGCACAAGGTTACACATGGTAGAGATGTCTAGCAATATTAAAGCTAGATATTTGCCCATTGACTTGCGAAATGTAAGAAGTGCAGGCTTCTTTGATCTGGCGTGATTCACCTTGTTCATAAAATCGTGAAATCTACCTCCTTCCATTCTTGCAACCAGCCCTAAGTAGCCCAACACACTCCCGCTCGCTGCGTGGATCAAGCCCGATGGAAAATGAACGCAAGTAAGAGTGATAGACCAAACGATGCCATCGTCAACTCTCCCTAACTCCTCTGTTTGGCTGCGAGCAGCCTAAGTCAGCCTATGATGTCTTTTGCTTGGCTTCAGGTCATGATGCCAGCGGCAATGATAAAGCCCATAGATTCAGCCTTATTGCGCTTTCTAACCATTGCTCCAGCGCCGAACTTGACAATGTCTTTCTAACTAAAGATTACCTTGCAGACAGATAATCATTTCTCTGTCTCGAACCTTGTCACAGACATAATCTAGAGACCATAATTTTCTTCTCTCACTTTCAAAATAAAAACCACAAGTGCTAAAACTAAACTCACATTGGCACTCACATATGCAAGCTAGCATCTCTCTCGAGTGATATAAAAACTAAACTCACACTGTCTGTTTACACAAAACACGAAGTACAATATAATCACTCGTTAAAATAAGAGTCAAGCCAGGGGCACCCCAAGCTATGGGGACTCCACCCCACAACATCCTACTCTCCCTCCATAAGTACACTCAGATGCTAAGCAGCGAGGGAGCTCGGTCGTGCAGGCTCAACTCGAGAGAGATGAGCCGCACGACTGACGAGCTCGTGAAGATAAGATGGTTCAGGTGTCAAGCTAAACTTGACACCTGACTTAACACTTGAACTAATTCCAAGTGTTAAATACAAATAACTAGATTTATTCTAGTTAGTTTCACACTGTGTTTATTTAACTTGACAGATATTTCAGGGCTACAGGGTGAATTCATCAAGCACGCAACACCCACTTTGGGCCCGTTTATAGCTTACCTCTTCAATGAGGTAGTGCAACATGGCTTTCCAACATAGTGGACAAAGAGCATCATCCATCCCCTCTTCAAGAGCGGTGACAGGCTCGCACCAACCAACTATCGCACAATTATGGTGTCATCGTTATTGGCTAACTTGTTTGGGGCAATAGTGGCCATGGAGTTGGATGATTGGGCTGAATCCTCTCACATGCGGTCTAAGGGACAAGCTGGTTTCCGTCGCAACAGATCCACTCTTGACCACATCTTCACTCTTCAGGTTATGCTAGAAAGTGCTCGCTTTGACAAAAAATTGGTTTACGTCTGCTTCATTGACTTTCACAAGGCTTTTGATTCGGTTCCTCGCAAACTTCTTTTCCAAAGGCTCCAGAAGGTGGGAGTCCCTCAACACATTCTCTATGATATTTCCTCCATGTATGAGATCGTCACTGGCTTGGTCAATGTCGCAGGAGAATTCTCAGCTGAGGTCTATAGCAACATTGGGGTCAAACAAGGCTGCCCCTCTCGCCTACCCTATTCGGAATCTACATTGACGCCTTGGAAGTCTACATCTCAAAAAACCATGGAGTTGGTGTGCCATTGGATGGAGGACGAACACAATCAGATCTCCTCTACGCGGATGATGTTGCCCTTTTGGCACTCTCCTATCTTCCTACAATGCCATCTCGACATCTTGGAACAGTTCTCCAATGACTATGGGTTGCAAGTCAACCTTACAAAAACCAAGATCATGGTTTTCAATGGGCAGGCCGACCGCAGATTCTTCCTTAACAATCGAGAGGTGGAGATAGTCAAATCCTACCGATATCTTGGGCTGGTTATCCATTCCCCCAAATTCCACTTTGCAGCCACTGCAGTGGACAAATTGACAAAAGGCAAGGCAGCCTCCATCCGCCTTCAGGCCAAATGCAAGCAGATACACCTGCGCCACCCACCGACCAAGAAGTGGTTGTTTGATAGCGTAGTCACCCCCAATGCCACTTTTGGTTGTGAATTTTGGGCACCTGCAGTCCCAGTTTCCTGGTGGGAAAACAATCTGGAACCATTGCAGTCATCTTTCCTCCAAGCAATACTTGGCGCCAGAGGCACAACTCCATCGCACATATTGAATGCAGAATTTGTCTGTGTGCCACTCCAAACTGAGGCCATCTTCCGGCTTACAATTTTCCTGCATAGGTTACAAGGCCTTCCCCCCAAGGGGCTTGTGGCCAGGACCCTCACAACATCTATGAGACTCAAAAATGCAGGCTTCAAACAATCCTGGTATGCTCGTGTGGATACCTTTTTTGAACGCCATGGACTCTCTATAGCTTCACTTCTGCCAGTAAACCCATAAGAGGTGGAAATCACATCCAGACATGACCGCAACCAACTCATTAGAAAGGAGCTCATGGAGTTACACGTCAGGAGAACTTGGAAGTTACCCCACCTCACAACAAAGCTCCATTTCTATCGAGAAACATTCTTGGTTCTCCGGGATGATAGAATCTTGCGGCCCAATTACCTTTCAGCCTCTTTATCTCCTTCTCACCTGAGGGCTTTGGGGCGGTTCAGGGTGGGCTCCCACAACCTATGGATAGAGATTGGCAGATGGGAAAACCTGCAGCGGGAGGACTGCCTATGTCCTGCTTGCACAGGGCGCAACCAGGAAATTGAAATTGAAGAACACTTCTTCTTCTATTGCCCCCTATACTATGAGATCCGTGGGAGATTCCATTGTCTATTCCGTGGAACCCAATCTCTCACTGAAGTCTTCCACTATGAGGATCATAAATGTTTGGCAGCCTACCTGCACGAGGCATTCACCCTTAGACAATCCTTTTCTCTGACTCTGGTTTTCCTATTTTCTCTCATGTTCTTCCTTCCATTTTGTCCCATAAGCTCTATGAGCTTTCCGCGGACGTTTTTAAGCACCATTTCATTTCATTTCATTTCATTTTGTCCCATAAGCTCTATGAGCTTTTCCGCGGACGTTATAAAGCACCATTTCATTTCATTTCCCATGTCCTCAGACCCCTGTGGACGTTATATAATTTCATGTGTTTTCTTTTTAGCAAGAGGGAATGGGCAAGATCCAGATCAAACTTTACAAGGAAACCTCTTCATGGAGCCTCAGCAAAGACAAGGGAAAGTTACAAACAGCCGAAGTTACAAATTATAAGGGAAAAACAACACTTTTCCGGACTGAGTTCACTAATAAGATGGGTCTCCAATAGGAACGTAGTCCATGCTCCAAGAAGCCAGGTATTGTATGAACTGGTTTTCGGCTCCAGTTGGTCTGAAGGAGATCGAATTACATTGTCCAGCACCCTCTCCTTTACATTGGTATGGAACAACATCACTGCATGCGCGTCCGTTCCATAGACTGTTTATGCTATCTATGGAAATCCACGAGAAATATTTCGGTGTGTGCAAGATCGAGCTGAAACTGTCAATTGACGGTATGTACAAACTGGAGCATTGAGTTCTAAAGTGTTGAATATACATCCAGAGGGGATTCTTGGTTGGCAGCATGTGACACGCATGAGTAAATTTGAACGTGATACAGTACCAGCTAGCCCGAATGTGCAGAGGAGGCGGATTATGCCAGGGCCGCCATCACCCTCTAACTTTTGATGCGGGCAATGAAAGCTGGCATCATCTAATTTGGCAGCAGGACTTCTCCATCCGACAGCACCTTCCACATACGATCGACTAGAACCTTTAGCTCATTTCTTGCTAAGAGGTGGCCACCATTGTCACTTGGTACTGTACAATGATAAATAGTCGAGTTGTAGCGAAACCCTTCAACAGTGCCCTGCCAAACGTGAGTGTGAAGACGTCGACACACCACACCCCCTGGAGAGTGGCTTATCTATTCATGCCGCACTCATCAGTCTGGCTGCCATTTTACGCTGAGTCTATGGCCCACAATCCTAGCGCCCCTATCGGCCAGTACCTCATTCTTTATAATTGTGCAAATACAATCATCCCGTTTGGCATCCCATGGCGCTGGCTTGGTATATCTGCTTGGCCGGTCTGACTTTATACAAGACTCAATCTATACCACTCCTGAGTCCCGCAAGAACAATCTTAAAGATTTACATTCCCCTGAGATGGAAAACCCAAGATTTATTGACACGGAAATGGATCAAGAATAGGGGCATGTCAAAGTGCCGAAGACAAGAGTATGGTCCGACAGAATTCTTGCCCCTAAAGCCCTTGGGGGCACTAGTGATGTGAGCAAATGTATCAGACCTTCACAGGGAAGCTGTCTTTGACACAACCTTCAGATGGGATCAATGTAAGAAATCAGGGAGGGGGACACCAGTGATAGATTCTCCAAGAGCTCGGGCCGGCGAAGTCCTCAAATCAGATCGGGAGGTGCCTTCCGTGGATGCTACTCCAAGGGACACTTTGCTTGTCACGATGCCTTTCTCTTACAATCTGCACTTTGGAATGATATAATCTCATCCATAAGTCTAGGTTTCATGTAGGTGAAGAGTCACATCTGTTCATGAACACTTGCAGCTGTATAATCACCTCCACCCCTTTCCTATAGACCCATAAACGGCTAGTAGGCTTTGACGAGGTGGCTCTTAGTTACTCAGCGGTCAAGCGGAGTCTTCTCTCTTTTCTAATAGGGTCTCTCTGGGGGATTTTCACTACGGACAGAAATAGATGGTCTTGTTGACCAAGGATTGCACAATGATGTGCGCATATCACAACTTGCGCTCTACTCTGATAGGGTGCCCATCCTTGGGAAGTGGAAATGCAAACCAATCAATTCGTGTGTCGGGGGGGCCAACATGCTTCCATCTGCAAGAGAACATTGAAATATTTAGCTTGAGAAACATTGCAATATAATCCTGAATCCATCATAGCCTAGCTTGCTTCATAAATAGTTGTAGAGAAATTGAGCATTCTTAGCTCGCATACTATTCGACACACTCACGGGATAAGAGGACGACGTACCGGAAATTTAGTACAAAATGGTACAGAAATATAAGAGCTTCTATCTTGTTGAGGTCATTGCCGACACACATGTGGATGCCACAACCGAACGGAATGAATGTGTTGGGCTTTTGAGTTCTCTGCACACGACTATCCCACCTCAAACAGAAGTATTCACAATTCTTTGCCATAAAGTAACTCTTGATAAACTTGACACTTTCACGTTCTTTGCATGACCATGGAATTTCTGGAACATTCAATAGACTATTTGAGAAGTGAACTCGATGATTGTGTTCCGTGTCATACCTCAAAGCGTGACGGATTGAAAGTGTAGGGATCTGGATAGATGTTTGGATCGAAGTGGACACTATGAAAACTAACGAGGACACTCCAACCTTTTGGGATTAGAAACCCTGCACGACCAACAAATAAGCATATCCATATAATAAGACAACAATCATGTATACACGATTCAAGATCAAGATTCTTACAGAACTTGTGTTTTACATGTGCATTTAATATGATGATGGAAAAAAGAAGTTGTGGTAGTACCATTGCACTCAACATCATTGACTGCCCTCCGGAAGATTGAGCTCACCACTGTTGGATTCCTCAAAGTCTCTTGTATCACCTGCCGGAGTCCACTCCACGTTGTTAATGAATAATTTCACACCCTCCACAACCCTAATCCAATGCCCTCATCATAATAACCAGTTGGACTGTCATTTGAGATTCAAAAGAGCCAACTATGTTAAAGAGTCCAATTGTGTTCATGAGCACTTGTGACTTTAAGCATGGGCAAAATTTGGGTGTCGATGTGAAGATTAATTTAAGAAAGCATGGATCATGGTTTTGTAGATGTAGCGCGTGATGAAATGTATGTGTATCCCCACTTGGGTGTGATTTACAAATACCCACTTCCCAATGCCCATTACGTGCCCATTACCTGTGTTGTGTAGGTCATCTTCTTGAGGTCTTCCAACGTGAGGGGCTCATCGGGTGATGTTTTGCTATCCCGAATTGCCTGCTGCTCAGTCTGTAAGGAAATAACTGCAAGCCCAGGTCAATGTTTCGAATTGATCATTTTAGCATAATGAAAGCCTCTCTGTCTAGTGCACATCTCGACCACATTTGACCTCTCGACATTAAATGGAGTGACCAACGACATGCAATGAAGAGAGGTGTCTTTTGGGAATTTAATGTAGTAAACTCTTTATACATGTATGTTTAGTTACCAATGACAAAGTTAAATTGGGATTAAACATAATAATGTGTCCGCAGCCTAAAATTGATTTGTGTTTATATAACTAGCAGAACTGTGCATGTTGACAAAATACTTCAGAGAACAACGAAATGAAAGATTTGATACTGACCACAACAGTTGCAAGGACTTCAGGGTGATCTTCGAGAAGCTTAACGAGCCAGACCATCATGCTAGATGTGGTATCATGGGCTGCAAATAAAGTGCCAATGAGCATGTCCATTAGTTGGTCATCATCCATTTGTTCCTCTTTTCCAGCAAAATCTTTTTGATACTCCAGTAGAGAACTCAATATGTCGCGACGTTTGTTGGGGTCATCTTTACGTCTCTCATTCAATAACTTCTGCAATGTTGCACATCCTTTGGTCCTAGCCTGGGAGAAAAAAAGAATGACATTGTAACAAATAGTTAGTCTATGTACACAGCTGTAGAATGTCGATCGGCTCTGACAGCAATATAAATGTTGTATCTAGCACCGCATCAAAGTAAGCCATATTCTGGATCAATCTCAAAGATTCGTGATCTAATCTCTTGTCTAGACACTGTATGTTAATCTTGTATTATGTATGGAACTTAGATAAGCTGTCAAGTTGGGTTAAGTAGTAGTCCTGACAGAGGTTTCTTAATTAACTATCTCATTTGCCACACTTGAAGCTACCCATCATCGGAAAAACTTTTGTTACCCACCTATATAATTCACAAATTTATTTTGTTGGAACGATCTAACTCCGCTACCATATAATTGATTGATTAATTTGTTGTTTATCTGTAGGTGATTTTCGTGCAGCAGACAAATTCAAGTTTCTTGCTAGAGTTGAAAGACAAGTTGTACATACATACGAATAACCATATAGACATAAGTATTTGAACAACTTTATACATGAGAAATGGAACTCTCATGCGATTTTGGAGTTCCAAACGACCTGGTGTGCTTTATGGAAGGCAAAGCCCGGAAAATTGATAGGTAGCGATACAATGCCCTTTCCAACTTTCGCGTAGATCTCCAAGAGCTCTTCCGAACACTCGTCAGTCATTTCGAGGCCAAATATGAGTCTCAAAGCTACAGATACACATACTGCACATGAAAATTCCCACATGTGCAATTAGAAGGTATGATCTATGACTCAAATCTCTAGGCCTGCTGTATTTTCAGCTTAAAACCTCGCAACGTACATAGAAGACTTGACGTGTTTGACAGCACATACTAATTAAAGGTGTCGAGGATAAAATGTAAAACGTGCTGCATTGATATCAAGCTTGTGGAGGCATGGAGGCATGGGTGGATTAGAACCACAGTTTATAGTGTAAGAAAGCATGACGAACAAACAAGCGAATCCAACAAAACCTAATTCTTACATGTTTCATTCCTTTGGAGGCCTTTATTGTTGTTGCATCCCATGAATTCATGGTGTCCACGGCCAATTTCTCGATTGCAATGATATGAAATCGCAAGGATTCTGGAATGAGAGGCTTTTGCAAAACCTTCTTCAGAAGGTTGTGCTTCGTACCCCCGAACATTGACACAAATCCAGCCCCGGTCATAGCCTTGATGCTGCGGATGCTACCCTCAGTGAAGTTCGTGTAGTCTGTTAGAATCATCTTGATGGTCTCTGGAGATGTAACAACAATAGTAGGCGACCCCAACATGTGTGTTTTGAACACATTGCCATATCTACAATGAGCCAGATACACATCATTCACATGATCGTGCAGAAGGACGCGGCCTACACATCTCACACATTTATCTCTGTAGACAGACATGTACATTTATGTATGTATACATTTATGCAAAGTTTGGAGTAATTATTCCAGGCACATAGAGCCTAATCCCAAAGGGGGGACAATATCCGCAAGGCGTTCAATGGCTCTTTGGTTATGCAGGCCGGAGTCTTCTCTCTCCAAGAAGGCAATTTGGTTATTTAGTACAATTGTCCTTATTCGGAGTGAAGGTATATTGGAAGGTATATTGTGTGGCCTCCAACCCTACAAATATGAAGTTCTAGAAGTGAGTCATGTATAACTTCTAGCTCAGTTTCAAAAAAGAAATTAGAAAGTAGACATGACTGGAAAACGTCATAGTAGCGAAGTGAGAACTGTAGAAACATAAAGAATAATGTTGCTCATTAAAATTCCATGCACCTCATCGCCGTGTACACCACTTTTGTTGAGTCAAAATGTTACAGTTCAAGAACTAAGGAAATATGCGAAGGAGGAAGCTAAAGAAAGAAGATGAGGAAATAGGCGGGATCAGCTTGCATTTGCATGACAAATGCACATTGGCATTGATGGACATTGTGAACGTAGGTACATGCAGAATAGATGTAGCCACTGGTTAGAAAACTCGAGAGCTATATATACAACGAAAAATCACAAGTGAAAGTGGCAATTTACGTACTTCTTAATCCTTGACCCCACGAAGACGCCTACACCATCCTCAGAGAGAGAGAGGGATTCCCCAATCAATGGCCACCCATAGGTCCCTTTGGGAAGTCGAGCTCCAGACGGTGACTTCCTTAAGGATCCGGAACGCTGAAATTGCACCAAGATTGCTACAATGCACACTCCCACAACAAACAGAATGGGGAGGGATCCGAACCCTTCCATAGTAATGCAGATAATCATAAGCCTTCAAAGAGTCCAAATGCTTAATTGGTACATATGTTTTGTTACACGAAGAACTCACATAAAGCAGGCCTGCCGATGCAACATTTATCTGCAATCTCTTCGTGCGGAAACAACAATTCCACCCTTACCAAGCATGTGGGGCCACCGATTCCACTAATGCACATATTCTCTTTTGTGAGCTTTGGATGAAAAGCAGGAAACAGTTAAAAATTTGGTGCATCGGCTATCTTTTGCATTTTAAGCTTTATCCCTTGTTATAAACAGTAACGTGATAAGACATGCTGAAGCTGATGTGTGGCTTCGAGGTCATGTAATCTGATGGGCAAATGGGATCAAGCCATGTGGCCATTGAGATTAGGTTTTTCTGCATATACATTTATTGGCCATGCCTTTAGGCAGGGTCTTCGCATTCGCTTGGGTCCTTAAGGCTATAAGGCTAAAAATAGCTTGGACCTTAAGGCCTTTTGGATTAAAAATAGGTAGTTCATTTTAGAGTTCAGGAGGTTGTGGGTTCAATCCCTTAAGGCAAGGTACTATAAGGCTAAAAGTATCTTGGACCTTAAGAACTTTTGGATTAAAAATAGGTAGTTCATTTTAGAGTTCAGGAGGTTGTGGATTCAATCCCTTAAGGCAAGGTACTATAAGGCTAAAAGTATCTTGGACCTTAAGGCTTTTTGGATTAAAAATAGGTAGTTCATTTTAAAGGTCAGGAGGTTGTGGGTTCAATGCCTTAAGGCAAGGTACTATAAGGCTAAAAGTATCTTGGACCTTAAGGCCTTTTGGATTAAAAATAGGTAGTTCATTTTAGAGGTCAGGAGGTTGTGGGTTCAATCCCTTAAGGCAAGGTCAGGGCAAGGTACTATAGGGCTAAAAGTATCTTGGACCTTAAGGCCTTTGGATTAAGAATAGGTAGTTCATTTTAGAGTTCAGGAGGTTGTGGGTTCAATCCCTTAAGGCAAGGTACTATAAGGCTAAAAGTAGCTTGGACCTTAAGGCCTTTTGGATTAAAGATAGGTAGTTCATTTTAGAGCTCAGGAGGTTGTGGGTTCAATCCCGCAAGGTACAAGTACTTAAGGCTATTAGAGTTGTGGGTTCAATCCCTTAAGGCAAGGTACTATAAGGCTAAAAGTAGCTTGGACCTTAAGGCCTTTTGGAATAAAAATAGGTAGTTCATTTTAGAGTTCAGGAGGTTGTGGGTTCAATCCCTTAAGGCAAGGTAATATAAGGCTAAAAGTATCTTGGACCTTAAGGCCTTTTGGATTTGAAGGAGGTTGTGGGTTCAATCCCCAAAGGCATCGTCTGGATCTACAAGTACCTTAAGACTAAAAATAGCTTGGACCTTAAGATTAAATTGTGGGTTCAATCCCCAAAGGCAAGGTCTTTGCATTTGCTTGGGTCTACAAGTATCTTAGCCCTAAAAGTAGCTTGGACCTTAAGATTAGAGGTTGTGGGTTCAATCCCAAATGCAAAGGTTTTGCATTCGCTTGGCTAAAAGTAGCTTGGACCCTAAGATTAGATAGGTTCAAATCTCCGCCTATATATTGTGGCCCATAAATATCCACCCACAAATATCAATCTAGAAAAAGGGTTCAAATGAGGGTTAATACCTCTGATTCTGTCAATATCCATATTATATACCTGTTGAATATATCATCTTGGTTACCTTAAACAGTGCTTTACTTATTAAGATAACTGGATTTATCAATCCACAAGCCATCATTAGTATTGCCTTGCTTATCTCAATCCATGGTCAATCTAAGCACCACCCATGAAGTACTAAATCAACCACCATCCATCTAAATAGCACTGCTAGATTTATCAATCCACAAGCCATCATTAGCCTTGCCCAATATATCATTGGTTATCTCAATCCATGGTCAATCTATGCATCACCCACCTGGGATGAAGTACTAAGTCAACCACCATCCATCTTTAGCACTGCTAAGTTAATATCATGGTCTAAAACCGTTATATCTAACAGGTGAAGATAGAGGTATCTGATAAATTGTTGGATATGAGAGAAAGTTGACAGCTTCTTAGTTCTTCTATTAAGTTATGTAACTGTTATCATCTATCATCTACGCTTTTAAACCGTGAACCGCCAGCGAGCTGGGGGTTGCAACGCCCAGACATCGCACGTACCCTCTGCGACGCTCCCGCAAGGCTGCGACTACCGGGAATCGCAACAACACCCCCTCACACTTAGGCGCGTGGGGAGGGCCGAGTCAGCTCGCGCTGGGGTTTGCGACGTCCAGACGTTGCCGAAATGCCACAATGGCGAGGTTGCAATTCCCCGCAGTCGCAGGCTTGCTGGGGCGTCGCAAGTGCCCTCTTGCTTGGGAGTCTAGGATTGGGGATTGTTGCTACGTAATAATTGTTTTTTGGTTGTGTTTTGTTATGTGAATTCGACCCTTGCACCACTACATCCGTGCAAAATATTGGACCAAAAACAAATAAAAAATAAAAAAATGTTATTTTCGTTCACTATTGCAGAACTCTCTATGAATAGTGCATGAAGTTGAAGACAATTCAACTTTGGAGTGCAAATGAGGGAAGAAAATACGGTTTTGGGGCCAAATGGTTTTTATTCACTCTCAAATTTTTCACGCACATTGCATATATTGTCATTAAGCATATGGTTTAAGAACGGAATAAAAATAAAATCATGTGCAAACGAAATGCAGTTTTTCGTCTCTAAAACACGTATGTTCAATACTTGAATGACGCATTGAATGAACTTGGTTCAAGTCATATTTGGTCCACACGCGCTTAAGTATGTCCAAATCACATATGCAAAGTCTCAAAAGATAAGCAACATTAAGAAATATGCTCATCGACAATGCATGAACTTGAAGAGAACTCAACCTTGGAGTGCAAATGGGGGAAGAAAATATGGTTTTGGGTGCAGATGATGTCAGTTCATTGCCTAATTTTGCATGCATATTGCACATGTTGTCATTAAGCATATGGTTTAAGAATGGAATAAATTTATTTCCTCAACAAATTCTGGAATGTAAAGACGCTGCAAGCTTTCCTCGTGATACAACAAAGACGAAAATGGATTTGGAAAACTAGGAAGTTTTGGCACTGAGTTGTTTTCTGAATTGACAGAGACATTGGTTGGAGATGGAATGCATGGAGAATGCTCGCATTGTTTTTTTGCACTGTCTCCATAGAAGACCAACGATCGTTGAAGCTTTTAATTGCGTAATAATTGATGAAGATACACAACAAGTAGAAGCAGAGACTGATATTATCACCCAAATGAAGGAACTGAAGCAGATCATTCTTGTTGGAGATCACTCGGTGTATAAAGCTTTGGCCTTATTTCAAAATCAACATCAAATCAAACTTCAAATCAATAAATCATCAAATCAAATCATGAATACAATACAATTGCACGTCGTTGCACTCTAGTTGCACTCCAGTTGCACGTAGTTGCCTTTGTGAGTTGTTTGACATAATCACCTAAGTCGTAGCAGACATCCACTGTCAGGAGACAACGTTGACATCTAGATACATCACTGGAATGGTTGGAGATGGAATGCTTATAATGTCCCGTTACGGGACTTACCATTCCGGAAGTGCCATTGTGAATTTTTTGCACTGTGATCTAACAAATAACACAGGTTTCAACACGAGCACACTGACGTGCAAAGAGCAATTTGCTTCTTTGCTCAGAAATGTTGTGTCCTGGAAACTATATCAAAAATAATAATTTTATATTGGGAAAAAAATCAAAGTTCGAAACAGGAGATTCACCGCATGTCATCAAAATCGAAACTTCCACAGCGAAGATCGAGGAAATTCGTAAATTTCCAATTACCCTTCACTTCATCCATCAGGATACTATTTCAGAATGTGTCTCCATTCAAAACTGGAGTGTTTACTGTGGTCGTTCACTCTGTGATTGGTCCTGTGAACAAAAGTCGTTACGAATTGCTGGTTGCTGATGGGGACAGATCTGAAGATAGTCAAGTTCTCTCATTCTACCCTGAATTCTATTCCATCTATCAGCAATTGGTGACTGTCTTTGGAACTGGGAAACCTGCAACCGCTCTTGTCAAAAATGTTATGTGCACAACCATAGGATCAAGGATTCTCACAACAACATAGAGCTCAATTATTTTAATTCCTGCACCAGACGACGATGTGGTGCTACGCTTGACTGCAGTACACAATAAGCTCACAACAAGAGAGGTAATATCTACGTTTTCAATTATTTATTTATTCATTTTGTATAAAAAATAATAGCAAAACTTATATGCTTTGGCAGGTTGCTGGAGATCTTCAAGTAATTCAGCAAGCGACTCCTCCATTAAAGCGAGTATGTGAGAAATGGGATGTGCGGTACTATTGCAATACTTGCAAATCTGTTCGTGGAATAGTGAAGATTGTGTCATCCACTACAAACAGTTGAGGATGATACAACCAATCCCTGCATTTTGAAGGCATCTTGGATTACTGCTATTCTAGGATTTCCCGTTCTTACATTGGAAAAGTATAGTAATAAAAGGGCCTTTACACCAAGAAATTCAGAGATACAAAGGTCTTTGGAGTATTCGATATCAGCATTAGTGGAGAAGTAGTGGGATTCAAAATCATAGATTTGGAGACACCAGGAGAAGGCAGTGTTGAGATAGAGTGAGAGACTTTAGAAATTTGAAGTACATAACCATTTCTTTTTGTGAGATGGACTCTAGCTTCAATATTGTCTAAAGTACTTTGCTGACAATTTTGATGGATCAATTTATGATATTTTGGTGACATTTTGGAGATATTTTGGTAATTTTAATTTTGAATATATTAATTCTTAATTTAGGAATTAAGAATTGTTAATGGTTTGTCAAGCAAGATCCACAGAAGCATATTGGACAAACCATAAACCCATATACCTTGTATTTAAATCACCTGATCATTTTTTTTCTTTTTTTCTTTTTCTTTTTTTTCTTTTTGCAGAACGGGGAGCGGTGCCCCAGGAAACTTTATTGCTTTGATTATTTGAAGGGAAAAAAATTAAAACCCTTAAGAGTTGCCATAAGGCCTCACGGTAGGCCGTACTGGATAACCCTGGATCAGTAACCCAAGAGTGGCTTCTTGGCATTATATGGACACTATAACCCGACGAAGGTATGAGACCCCACCGAATAGCATTAAAACCTGGTGACAAGAACTGGGCTCCGAGAAACCCATCATTAGAGCGAAAAAACGAGGATGAAAACTAGGCCCTAGGAATGAAAAAGATAGTGGACAGAATGGAAAGGAGAAACCTCGTAGGGTAACTGAGTGACTGGTGGAAGCAAACAGGAGAGGGAGAGAAGAGGGCAGAGGTTTTTGTAGAAGAATTAGTTGGAGATCCTGAACAGTAGGAAGAAACTGGAGTTTCTATCTATTGAAATAGAGACGAGATGCTGATGCAGATCGAACGTGCTTCCAGTTGACTTCTGATCTTTCAAATTCCGGGGAGGCTGAAGAGGTTCCCCCTTCTTCCTACCATGTGGGTATATTGTCTACCCAAATACAGGTGAGGCCATCTACTTTGCATATGATCCCATGCTTGCCCCAGGTAGCTCGGAAGGTATGGATGAGGGAGGGCTCACGCTCTAGCTTCCTTGCAACCGTTGCACAAAGCAATGCCCAAGTTTTCTTAGCAGCAACAGATGGATCAAAGAGAACCATAGTGAGGATGACAATTGGAGATGTATTCTCACAGTTAAGAGCCCACGCACACCTTCCTTTCAATAGATTCCAAAGAACTGAAGTTCGAAAAGCTTCAAAGACTGGGCAGTCAGAGACAGTTGATTTTTCCCTTGGATCGTAGTTGAGAAGGATTGCTGTGGTTGGCAGCGACATTTGGTCCCAAGTCCTATAGAAGGATTGGACCATCGGCCAAATGACTGTTGGGGCCAGACAGTGAAGCAAGCAATGTTCCAAGGATTCTATGATTTGAGTGTTGCAACATACGCAGAGAAGAGCCTCATCAAAATTCAAGTACTGGCCTACCTTAAGCACCCTGTTGGCTATCTGCCAGAGAAAGGCACTCAATATTGCCGGTTTTGATTTGCTCCAAACCCTAGACCAGATTGCTCTCCAATTTTCCTTACTGAAATTGAGATGGTTCCATTTGCCATCCCATTTGGATGTCAATGGCTTGGCCCCCAGTATGGCTTTGTAACCCTTTTTGGCTGAGTAATGAGAATAGAGGGAGTAGATCATCTTTGAAAGACCAACACCATTCTGTCAGGTCGAGTTGAAGGGAGGTATGGCACAAATAATAGAAATAACAGGGTTGGGCAAACGATCCTGCAGGAAGAAGAAAGGGTATGTCACTACAGCAAATGGGGGGGGGGGGTTGCGACACCAGCCGCGCCCCACGCCCCGCGCGGCGCTGAGCGTGTGACGCCAACCCCACGGAGCGTGTTTGCGACGTCGGGCCGTCGCAGTCAAACCCTGCGGGCCGCCACCTGGCGCCAGGGCCAGGCGGCGACGCCTGGCCGTCGCACGGAGTGATGAAGGGCAAATGGCAACCCTTCCGTGCGACGCCCAAGCGTCGCCCCCAGCGAAGGGTAGACGGCAGCCCTTTCGGGCGACGGCCGCTCGTCGCACGCCAGAAAAAAAAAAAAAAAAAAAAAAAAAAAAAAAAAAAAAAAAAACCCTTCTTTCATCGCAGCCCTTTCTTGCGACCCGTCGCATGGTGGCATGAAGGGCAAAAGGCCCCTGCGACGGCCGGGCGTCGCAAATTGCCCGGCTGCCCTATTCTTGCAAAAAAAAATAAAAAATGGGTCTCGGCTGGCCGTCGCCGTGTGCGACCCCCGGCCTCATAAATCCATTCAAAAAACAGGTCGCAGATGGTGACGGTTGGCCGTCGCCGTTTGCGACCCCCGGCCTAAAACCGCGTCGCAGGTGGCGACGCGTGGGGGTCGTAGGCAGCGATGGCAGGGCTTTCTAGGTTTAGGTTTAGGGCTTTTGGGGGTTCTTAGTTTTTTTTTTTTTTCATATGGTACTGGGGTAGGGTGTTTGTTTTTCTTTATGGTTTAGCTTGTTGTTGTGGACCTTCTTGTAGATTGTGACATTCATTTTGATAATTCTCTTGATACCACATCTGTATGTGTTGCTCCAACATATTCATTGCCTCTGCCTTCTTTCTTGAAAGACTACCAGCCACAGCCATATTTGTTGAATCATAAAAACAAAGTACAATATGCATGTACATGTACAATCAATCGAAGGGATGGGTCCAGTTCGGTGCGAGAATTGTTATGTAGCTTTGATTTTGTGTCTAATCAACTTGAACATCATCATCCGAAGCCTCTTCATCCTCATCAAGCTGCAAGTCTTATTGGTCATCGGAGTCATCGTCATAAATGGCCCGGCCCTCAAAAAGCACCTCTGAATCATCCTCCACCTCGTTGTCAATGGCCGTGTCTTCGTCTCCTTCTCCAACATCCGTATCTTCTAGAGCTTCATCATATAGGGTCCAGGATGCATTGTCCGGGGCGTCATCATCCTCTTCTACCCCCTCTACCCAACCTCCATTATCAGCATCATTATGACCAGTCTGTCCATCCACCGTAATTGCCTCATCCCATGAAGATCCGAGACCATGATAGATACGTCTTCCTCTTGGCTGAGCATACACAACCACCTTCCAATTCCCCCATCTTGTTTTGTCATCGGAGAAGTAAATTTGCTCCATGTCTTAAGGCCGTGAAAAATGCTCATCGGAGGGACGATGAGTAGGGTTGAGCCTATCTGCATTGACGCGCATGAAACCACAATCATCTTGCACTAGTGTTACGGAGGGCCCCACAAGATGTGGCTGGAACCACCTTCCCTTGAAGAGAAGAGGCCGGTACCTTGTATACTGAAGTTGGAGTATGCTCTCAAGCTCTCCAATGTACTCAAGTTTGTTCATAGCAGGTCGTGTATCTCCCTTGCCCCACACGGAGTCTTGCCAATATGTGGCACACAAGCTATAATCAAAGGTTGTTTTGCGCTTCATGTCAAGAGCACGAATGCAAAAATGACGACCGTGAACCCAAACCGCCGTGTATGAGGTCGCGAATTGAGAGGGGCCCCTTGCAATGTCTTGCACCAAATCTGAAACCATCTCTCCTTGAGCAACGGCGTCATAAACTGAAGTCCGAAGCCATTGTTGGAATGAACTTAGAGGCTGCAATTCCATGGGCAAATTTTGTGAATGAACATTCCGGCGGCCCGCTCCTCGTTGTGGGCGTCTAGTAACCGGCCTTGGATGGTTCCGCCTCCATGCAAGCGTCTCCTCCTCTCATTGCTGAACAAGATTATTGTATCTTGCCTCCCATTCATATATGGATGGGGTATTCTTCAGTATGAAGTCATGCGCTTGCTCGATCACCAAGGTCGGCAATTTTACCCTCTTCAATTTTTTGGGCAAAACGATGTCATTGGTTCGTGCATCCTCCTCTTCTTTCCACATCCGAGGGGCTTCCTCATCCACCCTTGCCATGTACTCCATGCAATAGAACATAGCTTCTTGCAACGTATACCCCTCCGCCATGCTACCCTCCGGGTGCGCCATTTGTCTTACAAATCATTTCAAAGTCTTCATATAACGCTCAAGGAAGTACATCCACCGAGAATGAACTGGGCCGATAATCGAAGCCTCTTCCACTAAGTGCACTACCAAGTGCACTTGGATGTCAAAGAAGGAGGGAGGAAGGTGCATCTCCAACATACACATTACCTCCGCCGCCTCGTTCTTCATGCGTGGAAAATCTGCTTCTTCCAACTCTTTGGAGCAAATCCACCGGAACAAGCCTCCCAATCTATAGATTGTCTCACGAACCTCGGGAGTCAATGTCCCACGTACTGCAATGGGCAAGATGTCTTGCAATAGATTGTGGTAGTCATGAGACTTCAAACCATGGACCCTGTCTTCTTCGCTGAACTTCGTACGGAGGGATGACCCATAACCAGTTGGTATTCGGACAGCACTTATGGTGGCTATCACTTTCTTGTATTCCTCAATTGTCCATTGCCAAGGTGCGTGCCTATACTTCCACCGTACAACACCCTTTGGGTCCACACCATTTTGTTCGGCCCATAGATGGCGCATGCGACCCTGCTCCTCAAGCTCCTTTCTAACACCGAGAGAATCTCCTTTTGCAGCCACTCCCTTCTTTGCCGGCGTGCCATGAAGAACCCGAAAAAGGGACGAGCAGACATTCTTCTCAATATGCATGGGATCTAGAAGATGGCAAATCTTCAGGTCCTACATATATCCTCACCCACAAAGACTTACATAAATTTTTTTACGTGAAAGTGACAATGCAACGCATACCAAATGTACAATATCACATGCATGCATATAGATATTGACGGTGTTTTTGTGGAATATGTACCGCCCAATATGGCAACTTGTAGAAGATTGAAAGTCGTTTCATGCCGGGCACGTCCACTTCACCGTCCGTGCCCGCATGGGCCTCCTTCTATCGGTCCTCCCAAAACTGCCCGGACGGTGTCATGGGGGGGGACGTACTTCCTCTTTGCCATCAAACAAGTGTTTCTCTCTTCTTCTCCATCGATGGCTCATAGGAAGAAATTTGCGGTAGTTGGGATACACCATCTTGTGAAGATGGCGGGAGCTATGTGCATCAAGATCATCGCCACAATGCAAGCATGCATGGTACCCTTTGGTGCTTAGCCCCGAGCAAACAATTAGTCTTGTACTACACATCCCGCCACATTAACAAAAACAAAAAGTTGTCATGTGCATGGCCCATAATGCCATCTACCCCACTACGGTGCACAAGACTGTTGCCGCTACTTCAATCAATCCCAATTTTCATCAATATTATCCGGCATTGACAAGTGAATGTACGCAGGTTGTTCATGGAGAACATAATATACCTGGATAATCATGCATTGTCCAAAGCAAGATGACTCTCATCTGAAAAGATTGTCCGGCCATAGGGTCAAGTGAAGCATCCAATGTCGGAACCCCTCTCCATAGCTCTTTAAGTTCATCAACAAGAGGTCGCAAGTACGTGTCCATGTTTGCCACTTGTTTTTTCCCTATGAGACATTCATATCATTGTTTCAATGCTCCACCAATATGCAGATTATACTACAAAATGAATTACACGTCTTACTCCATGATTATGTCACTCATCAATCTTGCATCCGAATTGCGTCAAAGATCAGAAGTTTAATGTAAAGTTGAAGGCAATAATAAACTTGAAATGAGTATACTCACTTAGCACAATGACAGCCAACATAATATGGCATTTTTTAATTGAAAGATACGGAGGGATGTTGTAATTCACCATGGTCACTGGCCAAGTGGAATGACTACATGACTGGACAGAGAATGGGTTGACCCCATCCGAGGAGAAGCCGAGGTGGACATGTCGTGGGTCCTCCAAGAGAAAAGGCCACATCTCTTCAATATGCCTCCATGCTTGTGAATCTTGTGGCCCGCACACCTTTCCCGGGGGGCTCCGATGCGAGGCGTGTCATCTCATGAGTCTGGCCGATTCGGGGCTTCGGTACTGTGCCCTCAATGGCGAGATGATTGGAAAGTAATGCATTTTCTAGGATGAAATACCCCACGCCCCCCACATGTAATCATCCCATTAGCACACATAATACAACACCCTTATGTCTTTCCCTTTATGCAGCCTCTCCCTCATTTGGGTGTGAATGGTAAAAAACAAACGTCGCTCCTTCCACTCCTCACTCACTCCTTCCAAAACCACAATCAGATCTTGCATGAGTACTACTCTCTAAACCCTAAACTTTGTGGAATACACTTTACATACATTGAGAAGATTGAAGAAAATAATCTCCATGCGAGGGGGAATGGCGCTTATACCTTGCGTGGTACTTTTTTCCCTTGGACATCATCCCGATATCGGTCTTTCTTGCACTTTGGGCACTTGGTGAAATGCGAATCCTCTCCGTAGTATAGGGTTTTATCACATGGACATGCATGAAAAATCTTATAGCCCATCCCCACAGAGTCCAAGACTTCGCGTGCCTCTTTCCGCGACGGTGGCATCTTGGGTTTCAAGTGTGGAGCAAGGATATAGTCTGCAATAGTTGACATTATGGCAGACATCCCAACATTACTTATGCCAAATCGAATTTGAAGATTGAGCAAAAGCAAGATTGTTGAAAGTCGACTCACTTTCGCCCCTTCGTATAAGAGAGTTCTCGTCTCCCTCTCCATGTCATTTGAGGGGGCCATTTCAGGATCATCGATTGGTCGGGTTTCCTCTTCATGGGATGCATCAGCGGCCACATGATGCATTAAGAGATCCTCCATGGCTTGCACATCTTCCTGGTTAATTCCATGCCCATTGTTGTTGTCACTGTCACTATCACTGTCATCGTCATCATCGTCATCATCGTCCGGTACCGTGGTGGCGGCGTCTCGCCCACGGCTCCCGCCTGATGTACTTGGGTTGTTTTCGGATGGGGTGCCAAGAGAAGACCGGGAAGGGATGGACAAAGTCCTGATACGAACAAATGAACATAGGGACATATATTATAATGTGTCCTTGCAACCATACACTTCATTATAAGCGAAATGCAAACAACAACCTTCAATGTGTGTGTGCATCAAATATGTCATTCAATAATTGCATGTATGTGCGCAACGTACACGCATGCAAAGTTTCAAACCCAAACAAAATCATTTGCCTCCCCAATGACGCATTCACCCTATCAACCAATTTTTGTTTATTAATGTGAAAGAAAATCCTCTCATGCCATTGCACCCAACAAACGGATGTGGCTCAAGCTTCATTTTTTCCTACATGTGCTTAAATATGTGTGCAACACCTGTACAAAGATCCAGCAGGTTTCTTTTTTTTTTCCTTTTTTTTAATTTAAAAAAAAAATCTCCCCGACGACGCACTCACCCTTGCACCAATTTTTGAATTAAATCGAATTTAAATGAATTTAAAATAAATATTTGCATTTAGAAAATATATTATTGCGGTTTTGAGGGGCGTAATGATTTTATTTTTAGCTCTATTTTGTTCTGTGACATCAGGCTTTTCACCACTACATCCATGCAAAAAATGGGACAAAGAAAAAATGGAAAAAAAATAAGTGTGTTTCTAGGGTCACTTTTGCAAAACTCTCTATGAAGAGTGCATGAAGTTGAAGATAACTCAACTTTGGAGTGCAAATGAGAGAACAAAATCTGGTTATGGGTCCAAATGACTTTTGTTTACTCCCAAATTTTGCACGCACGTTGCATATGCTATCATTAAGCATATGGCTTGAAAATGGAATTAAAAAAAAATTATCTGCAGGCGAAAACACAATTTTCCGTCTCTATGACACGTAGCTGCACTAGAATGACCCATTGAATCAACTTGGTTCAAGCTCATATTTGGTCCACATGTGCATAAGTATGTTTAGATCACATATACAAAGTTGCAACCCACACGAGCAACAAGAATTTTTTTTACATCAATCGATTAATCGGATGTATACAAAGTACATCATTAGAATATCTACAATGCTCCTCTACGCGATCCCTGTCTCAAAGGAACCCTATTTCTATCATACACATCCCACTCACGCTATAATCGGAGGTCCCAATCATCCCATGAGAACTCGTATAATGCAAATAGTTCGCTGCCAGCCCTAATAGTCCTACTAGCACATGTCATCACAAACATGTGCATCCCCTCACAGTATACTGACGTATGACCACAAAAGCTCTCATGCCCATCGCTTCGCTCGTCCCATACTACATTGGTTCTCCTAGGATGACCAAAAGAACTATTGACCAGCCCAGCAACATTGCCGAAGATGTCGGGTCACCATCACAAAATCTGATCTCAATGGGAGACAACCCCCGTCTACGTACATCCTGTCCGTTGACACACAAAATGTAGGGTACGATGTATGGGGCTTTCGAGGCGTAATGTATGGAACTCCGCGGAGGTGTAGTATGGACCGTGGTAGGGAAACAAGTCCACCATGTTGTTTCTCCGAGGAGAAACCACAATATCATTGACCGTGAATAAACCCCGACCCATAGCAGGGTCTGTAGCGGCTCTCACAACATACCGTCTCCCCCAATACTCGAACTCCACATTTCTCGGATGGGGGTGGGACGGTCGAGATGATTCCCCCAACAACGAGGCTGGACGGTCCTCAGTAATATAGTCCTATGCGCTTCCCATCGGGAGCGAGGATCCGGCTCAGGCCGCCCAAAGCCGAAGGGGAGGAAACCTAGGGTGAAGCCGACCCCTCCTAGGGGTTCGGGGGGCACATGCACGTGGAGATGGAGGTGGAGGTGGAGGTGGTACTGTTGGCGGAGGAGATGAAAGTGGAGGTGGTTGAGGATGTAATGTCGGAGGTGCAGCCGGGGGTACAACGTCCGGATCAGGTACAACCGGAGGTGGATCAGGCAAAGAAACAGACGGGGGGGGAGGCCACAATCAGGGGGACCGCCTGAGGAAACTGGAGGGGGGGGCTGCTCGTCGCCGGCCATAACGCCTACGACACCTACGATACCCCTTGACCCTATGCATCTCATCTACGTGCTGCTGGGGGAACCAACTGGTCACATCGGACACATGCTCTGGCACAAATTCTGCAAGTAGACCGGCGCAAATGCCTCCTGTGCAATGTGATTGCGAGCTTGGGCATCAAGTTGTGGCTGCAATGTGTGTAGTGAACGACGCATCAATACTTATGTTGTAATTTTGATTCATGTATGTTTACCAATCATACTTTATTATTAGATAAACCTAAATGTACCTTAAATGAATGTTAATGAGAGGGGTGGGAAAACACTCACCTTTGCCGCATCCGCAATCTTGTTATTCTTGTAATGTTTTTCAACAACATGTGGTCGCCGCCTCAGTGGTCTGGTGCCGCCCGGCGGTATCCGTTCCCAACACTTAGTGCACCAACACTCAATCTTGTCGCGGGGGGGGGGGGGGGGGGGGGGGGCAAAGGTGGACGTGGTTGGACGGGGTGGCCCGCGAGGGGGCAACCCGTGGCGCACCCGACTCGATCCCGGAGTGTCAACATCCTCCGCATCACCTGAAATTTGGCCCCGGTCCCTTCTACGATTGTGCTCGGCAGCCTGTATTGGATCAGGTGCAATGGGTGCTACGACGAGTTTTTTTTTTTTTTTTTTTTTTTTTTTTTTTTTTTTTTTTTTTTAAATTTAAATTATTATTTATAAACTTGGGGTCGCACCCCGCGACGGATAGCCGGGGGGCGACGTGTTTTTTTTTTTATTTATGGGGCCGGGGGTCCCAAGAAACGACGGCCAGCCGTCGCAATCTTCATTTTACATTTCAAAAAAAGGCGGGCGCAGGCGTGCGACGGCCGGGCGCCGCGCCTTTTTTTTTCCCTAAGTGCTTCAAGCATCTCTTTCCCCTCCCATTTTCGTTTGTTCTTTGGGAGAGAGGTAGTTCAGAGAGTGGGGTTTAGGGTGGAGGAAAAACGCACCTGCTGCTGAGCCCGAGGTGGTCGCAAGGCCCCAAGGAGTTTGCCCCAACGCCGCTCCAACGCCCAAGGTAAGCACCACCTCCTCCCTCACTTTCTGTCTTTCTTTCTTGCCCTTAGCACGGGCTGATGTCTCTCTCCCCTGTGTGGTAGGAACGCCGCGCAGAGGCGCGACCTAACGAGTTGAAGAGAGAGAGAGACGTAGTGAGCAGAGGAGAGACGCCCTGCAGTGGCGGGGACCCGCGCCGCTGGCAGCCGCGACAACATCGCATCAGCTCGCCGTGCCAGCTCGCTTCAAGCACCAGCAGCTGCAGAGGTACGTCAGGGAAATTGCACTCTCCTTTTCCTCTCTGCTTTTGTTTACTGTTCAAAGGTAGTCTTCTTGCCCTAACTTTAAATTTAGGTCTGGTGCCAAGAGTGGGATAGACCCTTGAGCGCATCCATGATGTCCTGCCCCATGTCACAGACTGGAAACAGGTTCAGGGAAGTTTTCTTCCTCACTTCATTTTCATCGGACAATTTTCTGATAACAGACATGGCTTTGGACACTACACTCTCTAAGTCAGGTTTATCAAGCAAGGTCAAGACTTGCGGGTCCAGATTCAGATCCGTGAGAATCTCTTTTACTCTCTTCTCACAGGGCTCACCTTGTTTGACAGGGCGGTCTTGTTTCCAAGATATAGAGTCGATTAACTTAGGATATCTGGTGTTGGACATATGTTGCAGCTGAACCCACCATCTGACCTTGAATTTAGGGTGTCGGGAGCTTAAAAGAGAGCAGTACATAAGAGAGGGAAGATACTTTTTGTCATGTCAAGACAAAGACAGGACCCCTAGGGTCGTTGTCATGAATAAGAAGAATAATCAGACATATCAGCCACTTAACAGTGGCACCATCCATCAATCATCAAGCTTTAGAAAATTCAGAATTACATCCATGCACAGTAATGTGTTCATGTCAGTATTATTCATAATCCAGAGAGTATGCCACTGATGCTGATTGACCACCAGTCAAGATCATGATACACTTACATAGGTCTGGGTGGGATGGTGGGTACTTGGCCATATTTTGGCCTTGATGTGGTGCAGGTCACATAGTCATACAGATTTACTGTCTGCAAGCTGTAATCCAAGCATACTTACTAAAACCCCATGGGTGTCATAGAGGGTTTTCTTAAAAAAGAAAGGAACACTTGGATATCACAAGTTTAAATACCTTGCCTTGCCAGTATTTGTTTAGACTGGTGTGCAGTACAGCTTGCCCCCACAGGGGATGTGGATATGTCTGGTAAGTTTTCCAGAACACCCCTATACCTTTATTTCTTGCTACAGCTGAAAATCAAAAGCTTATGACAAAGCAAGGTAAATATAAAGGACTGCATACACATCCTGTGACAGTATATGGTACTGTCAGTACACCCTTCACATCATTCCACATTTGACCATGTCATTACACCATGTCCAGGGGGTATTTCAACTTGACCACCCTGGCTGCCTCAAAACCCAGTTACCATTTATATTACTGCCATATTTCAGTGTCAGTCGAATAGCCACAGGCAGAAACTTCACCATACCCTGGCCTAAGCATCTAGCTAGCAAAGCCATATGGGTTGGAACATAACAGGGGTCTTTTACCAACATAGGTACCCGAGTAGCTGCAGCAAACAGTTCCTTGCAGCCTCTCAATTTGTTTCCAACTACCATAAGGTAAGCAAAGCAATCTAGGGCCTGGAAAACAGATGTGTGTCTCTCACACAAGCCATCATAAACCCGGTTGTCACATCATAACAGAGGTTTTGCACTGGCTGGGCCGAACTAGCCCATCGTAGAAAGTATTACACTTGTTCTTCAAAAATCAAGGAAAGAAAGAGGCAGGATGAAGAAAAACCATAGAGTAGTTTAGTTTTTTCAACATTTTAGGATGAATCCCTGGCAAACGATTCCTTCCTCTGCAATCCCACTTGGCATCTAGCAACACCTAGACATCAGAATATTAAGTGGAAGCCCTCACCTGTGCCCGTCCCAAAAACAACCACAACGCATTGTGAGTTAGTGAGGATGCACGAGGTAAGTAGCACGCTTCCACACTTGCTATCGAGGTCAAATACACTTCAATCTAAGCGCAGAGAATGCCAAAGCAAGCAAGGAAGCAAAACCAACAGAAAAAAAACCTTTTTTACTGTTTGGGGGAGAGTCGTCATCTCTCCACAAGCCTAACCGTGCAGGGAGGACTCCGCCAGCACCACAACACTGCTACCTTAACCAAAGCAAGGTCTTGCCAAGCACAAGAAAAAAGCTTGGTCTCAAAAGGTAGGGTTTATAAAGGGAGGGAGAGAGACTTCCTTGTGCCGCCATTCATCAAAGATCCAGAGGAGGGCTCTTAGGGAAACGTCATAGGCATGCAGGTGGTGCTTCCGCCATCGCTGCCGCGGTTCCCTTGTGCAGCAAAAAAACAGACAACTGAGACAGGGAATCTTCCCTCATCTCTAAGCCACCTCCATCGCCTTAAAGAGCCCGCCCAGGCGTCGCTCACAGGAGCCATAAACACTCAAGGATTGGCAGCTCAAGGTATCTGCAGCACGAGCACCATCGCTCCTCACAAGCCGCCATCGCGCGCGCTCTCGCAGCGCAAAAAGAAAGACATTAGGGTTGAGCAGGGTTTTCCCCTGTCTGGCCCGTCATTCATCCTTCTCAGGATGAAAAACATCCGCCAGTCTATCCGCCCGACGGACGTTGTCCGTTTCTCATTCGTGGAAGATGAAAGACATCGTGCTTTCATCCTGTCTTGCACTCAACGGATGTAGTCCGTATTTCATCTAGGTTAGATGAAAAACATGGGGGGTTTTTTTTTAAACCTGTCTTGCCCTGTATTTAGGTCCTGTCAGATGAAGTCCTTTTTCATCCAGGTTGGATTGAAGAAGTAGAAACTGACGGGAGTTTTGCAACTCACAAGTTTTTAGTGAAAATATTTCACTAGGATTTTTATTTAAAAAAATCATTTTGGATAAAAAAAACATCTAAAATTCCCTGCAACCCAATTTTGCAGTTTGTTTTTCAATTTCCTCAAAAATGGAAGTCGGGACAACAATTCCATAAGCCCAGTGTCCAGAGGGAGAGAAAGGGAGAGAGAGGGAGACATCAGGGGGCAACAAAGAAAAAAAAAAAAAGGTGGGGGGGGGGGGGGGGGGTGACTGAGGAGTTGCTGTTGCTCAGTCACTCCCTCCCCCACATTCTCTGTTTTTCTTTGTTGCCCCCTTTCTTGGGGAAACAAAAGGGACAGATCCTACCTCTGTCAGGGGCTGACATTGGTAGTAAGACTTACCTTTACATATAGAATTAATCCGGGTTTTCCAAATATCCTCTACAAATCCCTTCACACAAGCATCAATCTGTTGTGTGTGAGTTGCCCAAAAGCTAGGCCTCAGAAGGGGTTGGGCTTTTGGCTTAGCCTCGACTTTTTCAAAGTTAGTAAACAGAGGTACATGCACAAATCCCTTGATAGATTTGAAGAGAGCGTCTCTTTGGTGAGAGAACCCCGGACAGTGTATCAGAAAATGAATAATGTCTGCAGGTTGCCCACAGACATGGTTGGACACTACAGCCTCTAAGTCAGATTTATCCAGCAGGGTGAAGACTTGCGGTTCCAGGTCCAGGTCCTTGAGAATCTCTTCTACTGTCTTCTACCAGGACTTAGCCTGTTTGACAGGTCGGTGGGCGGTCATGTTTCCAAGATATAGAGTCGATTAACTTAAGATATCTGGTGTTGGACATTTGTTGCAGCTGAACCCACCATCTGACCTTGAATATTATCTCGTCGGGAGCTTAAAAGAGAGCAGCACAGAAGAGAGGGAGAGAGAGGGAGAGGGAGAGAGGGACAAAGAGGGACAGAGAGAGGGAGTGAGAGGGAGAAATCAGGGGGCAACAAAGAAAAGAAAATAAGGTGGGGGGGGGGGGGGGGGGGGACTGAGCAGCTGCTGCTGCTCAGTCACCCCTCCCCCACATTCTCTGTTTTTCTTTGTTGCCCCCTCTCTTGGGGAAACGAAAGGGACAAATCCTACCTCTGTCAGGGGCTGACGTTGGTAGTAAGACTTACCTTCACATATAGAATTAATCCGGGTTTTCCAGATATCCTCTACAAATCCCTTCACACAAGCATCAATCTGCTCTGTGTGAGATGCCCAAAAACTAGGCCTCAAAAGGGGCTGGGCTTTTGGCTCAGCCTCGACTTTTTCAAAGTTAGTAAACAGAGGTACATGCACAATTCCCTTGATATATTTGAAGAGAGCGTATCTTTGGTGAGAGAACCCCGGACAGTGTATCAGAAAATGAGTATTGTCTTCATATTGCCCACACAACGGGCAATTGCACTCTCCCTTTCCTCTCTGCTTCTGTTTACTGATCAAAGGTAGGCTTCCTGCCCCGAGTTTAAATTTCAGTCTAGTGCCGAGAGTGGGTAGACCCTTGAGGTCATCCAAGATGTCCTCCCCCATGTCACTGACTGGAAACAAGTTTAGGGAAGTTTTTTGCCTAACTTCATTTTCATCAGACAATCTCATGGCAACAGACATGGTTGGACACTAGAGCCTCTAAGTCAGATTTATCCAGTTGGGTGAAGACTTGCAGTTCCAGGTCCAGGTCCTTGAGAATCTCTTCTACTGTCTTCTGCCAGGACTTAGCCTGTTTGACAGGTTGGTGGGCGGTCTTGTTTCCAAGATATAGAGTCGATTAACTTAGGATATCTGGTGTTGGACATATGCTGCAGCTGACCCCACCATCTGACCTCCCCCCCCCCAACCCATTTTTTTTCATTGTTGCCCCCTCTCTCCCTCTGTCTCCCTCTCTCTTATTAACTTTTTCTACCCCCTCTTTCCCTCTGTGGTTTTTTTTTTTTTGTGAGCAGCACGAAAGAGAGGGAAGATAAAATGTCTTGTCGAGACATGGACAAGACCAAACAAGGTCTTTGTCAATTTTTACGACAAATCAGCCTCATAACGAGGCACTATCAATCATTCTCCATTCATAAACCAGTTTGCTAACATACAACATATCCCATGGTTCATGAAATCTCTTGGTGGGGGGGTGGGATTATATAAAAATCCGCATCAATATATGCTTCATTAAAATGCATGTCTAAACAGGGACCCAATCATGTATCACACGTTTGGGTATGCTTTCAGATGTAACAAAGCACTGTTCATAGCAGGGAAAACTTGTTTATCCTGCTAACATCACTCCCCAAGATTACATGAACACTCTGAAAATGAAGTTCCACTTATTATGTAATCTTATGGCCATATCAAAGCATCCTACATATTGTGAACCATTTACTCATAAGTGGTATGACCTCATACCTTGTTTTTTTGCCCCAGAACCTGGTTTAGGTCTGGGGCGAGGTTTACTATTTCATGAGCAGAAACCATGAGCCATGAGCCATGAGCCGCATGAGCCGCATGAGCGGTGAGCCGAAGTCTAAGATACGCGGATTTCATGAGCGGACTCCTCCAAATTTGGAAATGCGGCAGATTAAACAAGTATTAAAATAATAGTTTTTTATTTGACCTTGCCGTTTTTGGACGTTCCAGATCATGTAATGCGGCGAAGATATGTCGTCAGTAACAAGTCCGCTCATGGTTTTATAGATCCGCTCATGGAAATAAGTGACCGTGCAACGGGAAATCCAGTATACCACTGCAAAAGGACGTCGCATACTGGCCTGTATAGAGTATTCCGCGGTTTTACATGCCTTAACATTGGAATGAAGCTGACCCTTTTGCCGCGATTGAACCAATGGAGTCTGCACCAATACAGTCTGCAGTACTTCACAATTCTGTCTTCTTCGGGTATTCGGCGGGAAAGGTTTGCAACTGAACTGGGAAATAGGGTGCCGCATTAGGGTTCGCACGTGCGAAATTTCGGAGCGGTTTGGTGTTGGCGAAGGCCGCCTCTGGGGGTACCTACGACGATACTTGGAAATTCGGCGCCGCATTTCCTTGTCGGAGGTCGAATGAGGAGAGCAAGTTTTCGGAAAGCAGAAAAACATGAACCCTCCAACATACAAAAATACATGCACGTGGAAACAAGTGAACGATATAGTAATATCTTAGTTTGATCAAAACAGGTTACTGGTAGGCAAGACATATGTCGGACCTTTGTGTGGCCAGAGTCTGAGGTACTGGCAGCAGTACAGTTCTACTATCCGATGGGCGTACCATTGTATGTGGACCGCAAGCCAAGCTCACTGGTCCCCTGGATCCATATTCAGAAGAGTGTGAACCTCCTGGGGGCTCAACCCTGGTGCATGTATGAAGTGATGAGTTGTGGAATTACAACGGAGTCTCTTTAGGTACACGTAGTACAAATGCTTGCAAGGGCAGTATGATGCCCCCTTGTTCGCCATGATCTGGAAGTCGGTGCAATTGCAGGTGGGTTATTCTGAAATGGTGATGGTGTACACCTCATTGCGAACAGCTGAGCCCGCCGTGGCCATCTGATACACACGCCCGAATCCTGGTGGGGGCACTTCTGTCGAGCTCTGGATTGTACAGTTCATCCGAAGTGCATTCCCCATCCTTGTCTCGTTCACTTTTAGGGAGGTCGCCGCCTCTTTGGTTTCCCCCAACGGTGTGTAGGATGCTTAGAGCTGTCGTGTCCCATTGTTCTTGCTCTCACAGGGGTCGGTGGTGGAGGCTGTGGAAGCGGAAATGGTTGTCTGGGCACGTCAGTGCGCTGCACCATCCGAAATCCTGCGGCGGTAAGGGCGTCGGCCTCAACCTGACTCAGATCGCTGCCTGGTTCCACCGGCCACACCGGGGGAGCCTCTGGCATTGTCTGTATGCCGTACTTGGGCTTTCCATACACGCAAGTCATAATGTCGTGCCTGCAGAACCAGAACTGGGTGGTTGTCGCCTCCGCAAACTTTGCATGGACAAATCTTCCTGTAAAAGTAGGAGCAGGGACAGCCCCATCTGGATTCCTCCTTATCATCTCTAAACAACGTTGCCGTGTATCCACACGAATTGCGGAACACCTTCCTCGAAACGACGGCTTTGTGCGAGCAATTCTCCACTGTGAGGCAGACACAGTCGTCTCCACAATGGCTTGGCCATACTGCATAACAGCGGGCGGAATGTGGGGCAAGGGAGCGGTGGGAATTTGTTGCACGAAATCCCCGGTTGAAGGCGACGGCGATCTGGAATTTCTTGGGCTTCCACTGCTGGAAGACACATTGTGCGGCAACATGACGGGACCTCGAGGTGCTGTCCGAATGTTCCTGTCGGATCTCCAGGAATCCTCTTCGCACCCGGGTTCCTCTTCAATCCTCCGCCTGACAGGGCGAGTCCGGACGTCCCCCTCTAGGTGTTCACCTCTGCGGTGCAGAGGCGTCCCTTTGATCTTCTCTCGCAATGCTGTCGCCCATTTCACTGGATTCTTGGACCTCGAAGCTGTTCGTACCAACAATTCCTCCCTGTCCGGCCCAAAGCCCCATTGTTTGCCGCTCAGGAACTTGTAGTACGTGGCTTGCTGCATGATTGCTCTGTCGATGTCCTCCGTTGTGGCCGTCACTACGTCCACCAGATGTGCGGCAGAAGACGCTCGCCAGGAGGAGTGGACCGATTCTGCCATATTCGTGTTCGGCATGTCCGTGTCGGAATCCAAGCACCGCTCCTAGAAGGACACAAACAACGGTGAGGGACCAATCGAAATGTCCGTAACAGAAAGACAAATGAACGAAATTGACAGCAGCCTACCTCCCGCATGTACTGTCCGAACTGTCGATACCGAAAATGCCACCACCCCAACCAGCTGTGCAATGCTCCCAGATTGGTTGTCTCCACTGCACCTGACGTGTTCCACCAAGCCTCGATGATAGCAAACTTAACCTCCGCGTCATCAAATGTGGGTGCATCCTTCCACGCCGTACAAAGGACACGGTGTTCAGCCTGGAATGAGCTAGCAACAAATTTGGTAGTGTAGTGGGATAGACTCTGCATCCAATGGAATCCACAGGATCTCTCTTTCCCCTCCATTGGAACATTGGGGTCCTCACCGTACACACGCCGCACCGCTGCCCAGTTGGCCTGAGCGTTGTCTGCCATGAATCCCCTGAAATTGGGCTCTGGCAATCCCGCCCTTGCCATCTGCTCGTTTATGCCCTCCACAGATGCATCTCGGACTGTGTGTCCTCCCCTTTCATCTCGCAGATTGCAATCGTCATGAGCCTCTTGGAGTGATAGTCATAAACATGCGCACCCATAGTCACCCACTGATGGTTTGTAATTCGCTTGATGTGATCAAACATCACCCAAGCATTCGACAAGTTTCCAGTTGTCATGCGAGTGACCAAGTCGACTCCACTCCCAGGCCCACACGTCGACATTTTGAAAATGTAACAACGATCGGATTCGCCGCCTTGCCCTGGAAACCTGCTACCTTGGATGTAGTCATATCCAGTCATTCGTTTCACCTCCAGGATTGAGTACATGTCCGACCCCCTGCCGAACTCCTGCTTGCAAGATACGATGTGATTCCGCACATTCGGACTACAAACGTGCGAGACGGACTCCAAGAGGTCACGCATCTCGTCTTCGGTCAAGGGCTCTCGGTCGGAACCATCTTCAGACATGATTTTGCCAAGAGCAATCTTGTGGGCTGCCTTCAGCTGAATCTGCTTTGGTCTGGCGCCGGGGCTCAATTTGACCTCCTCTTTTATGATGTCGTGTGCTTCCTGCACAGCCTCACGCATGTTGCCTCTCGCCAAGGGGTGGCAGTGGACCCCAACGTGTATGCAAGCTCTAGTCAAGTCCGGGAGCAAATGGATTACGTAATATTGCTTGGCTCTGCACATGGACATGCACGTCGGTGGTTCTTTGCAATGTGCACACTTGAAAGAACCCGCAGGAGCTTGGCTGGAGACAATGAATGGATGATGCGTTGTGCCAGTCCAATCCGTCTCGTTTCTCCGCCCTCCTTTGGAGAGAAAGTGGAAGCAGGTGGGATTGAGGCACCTCAGCTTCCCCGCACAGAGGACATATCGTACACGAACACCATCAGCAATTTTCGTGCTACTGGTCTTCGTCACACACCAGGGGTGTCCGTCATGCTTTCGATCCATGTCTGTTAACATCCCGGAGGCTTTCTTTGACGAAGAAACAGGTGGAAACTCAAAGATAACATTGCCATCGACTTCGGGAGGCAGAAAAGTTACCTTTCTGACTGGGAATTTGGCATAGTCGAGAGCAGCCAGCTTGGAGCGAGAACCATCGAGGTGATGTTGTCGTAGGAGCTGCACAATGGACCGGGTTGGAGTTATGCTCGAGGGCACATGCGTAGCACCTACAGAGACGTCCATGCCGGATTTGAACGACCGTGTGGAGGACATGGGTACCTCAATGCAATCATCTTCCTCGTCGGAAATGTCGAATACGTCCACACGAGAAGCTATGGAGGGTCTTGACGGTCCAGGTCGGGAATGATTATCGTTGCATACCTCTCTGTTGGCAGTGGCCGCCTCTCGGTTTCCGGACTCCTTTGTGGATGGTGTGGGCAGCGACTGATTCGGAAAGGGAATGGGCATTCCCACAGCTCGGTACAGGATGGTGTCTGACGGGGGAACGTGCCATTCGATTCCGCAACCTCCGTCGTTACCTAGCACGACAATGGTCTCGTCAACCTGTCCAGGAACATCCTTCCTTTCTTCTTCCAAATAAACTGTGCCCGGTTTGAGCTTGAATTTGGAACAAAGGTAAGTTTCAGTCACTCTGCAAAGTCCTCCCTCGTTTGGGATCCAGGCTCTCCCAAGTTGCGGAGGACAGCAAACTATAGCGTAGGAATTCGGAGCCATCGAACACCGCACGGAGTTGGCAAGTGCGAGGTTCAGTATAGCGACAGACCAAGGCTCACAGGCACCATCTAAGTGGATCTGCGGAGTCCATCGACGATTGGAAGTCGCACATTGAAGTGGAAAGTATTGTTTCAAGCTACATGCATGAAGGTGGGAGGTTTGATTCCATAGCCAGTGAGTAGGACAATGATGGCCGATTCGGCGACGAAATAACATCTCCTGACAGTTTCTCCTGAGGGTGGATCCAGTATTCTCGGTGCAGACAGGAACGTTCGCACTGACAAGTGCCAGGACTGCTGGTTAAAACGGTCAGACAACCAAGTTGTGCTCATCAAGACTGGCCGCAATTGTGTTGTTTCGGAACAATGCAACCCATTGAGGTTCCAGATTTCCCGTCACGAGTGATTCTGTCGATTGCTGGTGGACGGAAATACGGCGCCGCATTTCCGTATTGCATCTTGGTCATGCAACAGAGCGACGGAAATGCGGCACCGAGTTTCCGTCCGGGGAAACCTTTATACTCTCCAGAACGGAAATGCGGCAACGCATTTCCATCCAGCAAGCACGGTATGTGAAGGTGGAACGGAAATGCTGTACCGCATTTCCGTTCTGATTGAGATTTATGAACAACGGGAACAGAAATGCGGCACCGCATTTCCGTCCGAGTCGCACTTTTCGACATTCCAGAAACGGGAGTGCGGCGCCGCATTTCCATTTTGTATCTGATGCATGGAGCTGAGGGATAGAAATGTTGCAGCACATTTCCGTCATTCAACAAGCACGGTATGTGAAGGTGGAACGGAAATGCGGTACCGCATTTCCGTTCTGATTGAGAATTATGAACAACGGGAACAGAAATGCGGCACGCCGCATTTCCGTCAAAGTCGCCTTTTCGACATTCCATAAAGGAAATGCGGCGCCGCATTTTCCATTTTGTATCTGATGCCTGGAGCCGAGTAAGATTCCGACAGCTTCATACAGCGCAATTCCGACCGGTTGAGACATTCACACTATCCAGAACGGAAATGCGGCACCGCATTTCCCGTTCTGACTGAAAATCGTGAACTATCTGAACTGAAATGCGGCACCCGTATTTCCATCCGAGTCGCACCTACCATCATTCCAGAACGGAAATGCGGCACCCGCATTTCCGTTCTGACTGAAAATCGTGAACCATCGGAACTGAAATGCGGCAACGTATTTCCATCCGAGTCGCATCCACCATCATTCCAGAACGGAAATGCGGCAACCGCATTTCCGTTCTGACTGAAAATCGTGAACCATCGGACTGAAATGCGGCAGCGCATTTCCATCCGAGTCGCACCTCCCAACATTCCACAACGGAATGTATTAGATTTAAAAGGAAATGCGGCAAACCGCATTTCCGTTCTGATGAAATATCCTGAAACATCGGAATTGAAATGCGGTACCACATTTCCGTCGGAGTCCCACCATCCGACATTCCAAAACGGAAATGCGGCACCGCATTTCCGTTTTGTATGTGAGGCATGGAGCTGTGGAACGAAAATGCGGGAAGGCATTTCCGCCAGCGTCAGTCGTTAATACTCTACAGAACGGAAATGCGGTACCGCATTTCCATTCTGACTGAAAATCGTGCGCAACGGGTACAGAAATGCGGCACCGCATTTCCGTTCGAGTCGCACCTTCCGACATTCTCGAACGGAAATGCGGCGCCGCATTTCCGTTTTGTATATTCGGCCTGGAGCTGTGCTACGGAAATGTGTTGCCGCATTTCCATCCATGTGAGACCTTCAACCTTTCCAGACCGCATTTCTGTCCAGGTGAGACCTCTATACTTTCCCGAACGGAAATGTGGCACGGCATTTCCATTCATCAACTAACGTATGTGAAGTGGGAACGGAAATGCGGCGCCGCATTTCCCTTCTGAATCTCATACATGGAGCTGTGGGACGGAAATGCGGCACCGTATTTCCGTTCAACAACTAAGGTATGTGAAGGTGGAACGGAAATGCGGTGCCGCATTTTCTTCCAACAAGTACGGATGTGTAGTCTTCGTGATGGTACTTAACGGAAATGCGGCGCCGCATTCGCATTCTCTGCTCCAACTCATCAGACGCTGGGACGGAAATGCCTTGAAATGTGAACACGTGGAGCAACGGAATTGCTGCACATGTCGGCACTCTATCTGACTGAAGGGGCATGAGGCGGCGCGGCCTGACCGTTGGATAATGATGTTTGATTTTCGGACGGCGGGCGTACCCTCAACGATTCGAATTCGAATTTCGTAATGACGCAAACTCCACGAGGAGACACTTTGTCCAACCTTTCGAACCCAAGTGGTTGCATCACCCGCCGTTTCATCTACTTTTGTCGTGTCTCCTCAGTCACCCCTCTCGCGCCCTTTCCATCTGCACTCTTTGCCCCTTTTCCCTCTCTCTGTTCTTCTTATGCTCGAACCTGAGAGGGGGGGAGTTCGTGCACCAGACAGGAGACCTCGTCGCAAGCTCCGGAAATTATACTTCGGACGTAGGCCAATGCCGAAGGGGAGGAAGCAGATGCGTCTACAGGAGGAGATTGCCATCTCCGAGCAGCAGGCCACTCAGGCAACCCAGCCACCAGTGAGAGCTCCATGCGATCGGGCTGCGCGCAGCTGATCGAGCACCGAACCCCCCCATTTTGCTTCTGTAATTCTTAGACTGAATGCTAGGAGACTTGAATGCAGAACATGTTTGCATGCCTAACAGGAAAGGTGGACGTGCTGGAGGGATCGCAGGAATCCGAAGAGCCGCAGGAAGAGTCCGAGAGCTAGCTGCAGCACGTACACCCACCCGATCCCCGAGCGCGGGTACTCCTGCCGGGCCTAGCCCTCTGCGATTCAAAGACGCGTCTTCGAAGGGCAAGTTCAAAGTCTCAGAGATCGACTCGCGTTCTTCGATCATGGAGAATCGCCAGCAGGGGTCGGGCCCTTCTCCAGCAAAGTCGAAGAAGAAGCAGCCCGTCCCTCTACTGGCTTCTGAACCGGCTCAGGCCGATTCACCCCCCCCAACGCGAATGAAGCAGCAGGGTAGAAGACAGATTCTATTGCAGCAGACACCTTCACCTGCAAGGATGAGGAAGCAGAAGGCAATCAGGGCGACGGCCGAACAATCTCCCGCAAAACCGCTTCCACGAGCTGAAGCTCAGTTCCTGGAGGATTTCCCGCCTGCAGATGTTGGGGCCGACTCTGCTGCAGCGAAGGCAATGGGATCGACCGTTGATCTCGATTTGGTACCGGAGGAGGGTGCTGCCGCTGAACGTTCGCAGGCAGACCTCACCACCGATGAGCTAGCAGGCCCGGAGGAGGCCTCTGCAGTGGCAGAATTGCCCGCACACAGGCCCCAGAGTGCAGCTCCAGTTGAGGATGCTCCACCTGCTCAGCCACTACCGGCACCTACAGACATGTCTCCGGAGGATTTCAAAAGTGCAGCGGATAAAATGTTGGAGGAGACACACAGTAGCATTGGCAGAGTTCTGGGCAGCAGGGTATTCCAGCGGACTCTTCGAATCCCACTCTGTCGCATGGTCTCCCTTCCCATCGTCAGGCAGGCCCTTCCCGGAGATGTGGATAAGCTCAAGTTCGCATTTCGAGAAGGGTACCGTCTGGGATCGGCAGCGTTTTTACGTTTCCATAGAGAATGAGGACGGCGAAACCCGTGGACCCACTGCCGATGAATTGTCAACGTGGGATACCCACTGGCACACTCGCAACCACGAATTCGAGGCGACGCTGAAGGGTGATCCCGACTTCGGCCATATGTCGGGAAAAATGTTCTTTGTGTGGGACGGGAATCACCGACTTCTCGCCTGGTGGGAGTACATCAAGCAAACCATGCCAAGCACATTGGCTGGCATTACATGGTGGAGTGTGTCATCCTCAAGGTGAAGGCGGCAGACTCCTCCCTCCTCAAGAATGCCATGGCGGACCTCAACTCGTAAGATACTCATACCCTCCCTAGCACATTCGAAATGCGGTGCCGCATTTCGGTTTCCATTCTGGTTTGATTCCGTGCTTCCGTGTACTGAACTGGAGAGTGTGCCTTGCAGGGTCACTGAGAATGCGTACGTGCATACCCACATGGCACATATGCTGTACAGGGTGAGGAAAACTGGTCTTACTGATCCGCAGATGTTTGCGGAAATGCTGGAGCCGGAGCTCATTCAGAAAGCCGTTGCAAAAACAGACCGGACATGGTATCGTCTCACTATGGATGGAATGGTGAGGTGATATACGAAGTAAGTCGTGCTCCAATTTCCCTCTGCTCATCCTTCCCCAATTTCCAGTAATGTTTCCACATGAATCGAATGTAACGCTTCTGCATGTTTTTGTTGGCAGTCAAACATCAAGCTGGATTTGGCCCATGCCAAACGCTTCTTCATGGAAAGTGAGGGGCAGGTCAAAACGTTGCAGTCATTGACTGAGCACTTGAAGGAAGCCGGTGTCAAGTCCAGAACCAAATACAAGTCAAAGCTTGTGAAGCTGGTGGCAATTGCAGATCCGGCACTTGGAAAGGACTTCATCCCCGAGATTGCAAAACACTATTCTCGGGCCATGCAGCCGACCATGCAATTGGAGAAACTGCATCACCTCTCAACGGCATGTGTGGAGGCGAAAGAGAAGGTGAGGTTTCAATGCACTGAATTTCCTTCCTAGCAATAGCCACTCTCTTCCAGCCACTGACATTGGATCGGAAATGGCAGACACGGTGGCTGTCGATCTGGAATGCATCCGAGAGCATAAGGACAATGTGGTCTTTTCCACTGGAAGTTTCCGACCCTGCAGTGGATGTGTGGCTCAACCGTATGACTTGGTGGTTCCAGGTAATTCAAGGTACTTCCCCAGATTTGCTTTTCTGACATGAATTCCCTGAACTGCTACGTGACAATGCATTTGGGAATGCAGGTAATGTCGAATGCGAAGGAGCAAGTCGTAATGCACACAAATTCGTTCGGCTTGTACGTCAAATGGGATGGAACACAGACATTGGAAGACTACGTGACACGTTTCAGATGTGCGTACAAGGACAACCTTTTCGCCAGAGAGCTACAGACAGCAAGAAGGAGCGTGGAGTTTACACATCAGGAGGGAGCGGGGAAAGCTGCAATGCGAATTGTTTACAGGTGAAGCACAGCTGCCCTTGTATGCGAAGCCTGGTTACGAGGTTTGTCTCGGAAATGCGGCACCGCATTCGCATTTTATGTTTCGGTGGCACTCTGCCAGTAGGTTGGTCTCAACTTTTGCTCACGCATGCTGACTGCCTTGCAGGTATATGAAATACGTGCTCCTTCAGACAGGGGCCCTGGCTCAAGAGCCCCCGTTCTTCATGGCTTGGACCGTGGCGGGCCCAAGCTGTGTCTACACACCCGAGATGCAGAAACAATGGCATCCCGCGCATCTCGTTGGATGCCCGTGGTACCTGGACATGTCTGGCGGTATTGTTGACGAGTCTGAGAAAGATCTGCACGCCTTGGCAGAAGAGAAGAGAAAGGAAAGACGTGTCCCTGCTGGGCCAAAGTCGGCAAAGGAATCTGCTGCTCTGGAAGAATCCAGAAAGGCAGCTGAGATGGCACAAAAGACGGTGGATGCAGCTGTGCAGGCCCAACAGAAGGGGTCGAAGAAGAGGACTCGCCAGCAAGGAGCAGCTGTTGTGACACCCGCCAAAACGAAGAAGCAGAAACAGCCTGTTCAGGAAGAGGGTGAGGAAGAGGACTCCGATGGAGACTTTGCAACCAGCCCACCCCCCCAAACGCAGGCTGCCTCCCCTGTGCCCACCGTTGTCACAGAGGCACGAGAACTGGCTCGGCAAAGAAGGCACTCTTCAACCCCCCAGGGGCACCCTTTCGAGCCGGTGGAAATGAAGAGGCCGAAAGTGGCTCCCGAAACTGTAGTCCAGTGTGTAAATGAGAGTTTCTTGGCGGCTTTGGATGGACGGGCAGCCAAGTTGGCATACATGAAGACCATGGAGGGTCTGAAGGGCAGAGCACTGAAGAAGGCGACTGCCGAAGAGCCTTCCGACACCCAGGATTTCAGAATATGGTCTCGTTCTTTGAGAGGGTGTGTGCAGACAAGGATTGTAGGAGGGGCGAAATGCCATGCCACCGAGTGGTCTTGCGATATGATCATCTTGGATATTCCGGACGGAGAGCCTGTGGAAGGACTGCAAGCTTTGCCATCTTGGAACAGGTACTCGGAGGACTTTTGGAAGAAAGGATTCGGGCTTGCCCGCATGGTGTTGGACGACAGAGGCTGTGTGGTTGTCCTGGCGAGCAGAGGAAAAAACACTCAGACAGGAATTGCGAAGTGGACCCGCAAGAGCGCCGTCCCGATTCTGAAAAAAAAGAAGTGGACGTGCATCACACTGGGCCTTCGGTCGGAAGGGAAGAAGGTGATTACGACACTGGCACTCGTCCATTCATTTGCTGGGTGCTTTCAAATGCGGTGCCGCATTCGGTTTCTAATCGTTTTCCCCCTGTGTATGCAGACGAAGCAGTTCGATGCATACTGCTTTGTGAAGGAAACTCCACCTTGCTTTCCGGAAGGAGGGAGGAAAGGTTGACCCGAACTGCGACCCACTCGATTACGACGTTCTGTTCAACAACGTTCCCAAGGAACTTCTCCCTCATAGCCTCACTTCATCAACGGAACCCCTGCGGTACTCACGGACTCGGAGCCCTGCCTTCATTCAGACAATTATGGAGACATGCACAGACGTGGAGGGCACAGTGCTGGACCTCATCTGTGGGACAGGTATGCAGAATCTTGATCTCTGCTGTTCTGCAAATTCTCGTTAGGATGTAGTTCGCAACATCTGAAGCGCCATGTGGTAATGTGGGATGGCATTGTAACAGGTGCCTCAATGTGGGCTGGGGCGGTTTTTCCGACCGGCACCTCTTTGCCTACGAGGAGGATTCATCGTGTGGGGATCCCATCTGGAGGGGCTGCAACGAATGTGAAGGCTCCCGACAGAGCGGAAGTCTCCTCGGATTTCGGAGTCCGAGGAGACACAGTGGACATTGATGCGAGGAGAACCCGGAATACGAGTGAGTGCAAACATTGTAAGTTTTGCAAAGCCTTCTGGGTCATTTATGTCAAAGGAATTTTCACGACTGTGGTTCTCATTAGTCCCTCGTTGATGATTGTCATGTGCAGGATTGCAGGGTCCGGGTCGAAACATTGGGCCTACACTTTCCCTTGCCAG